>JAODUO010001731.1:57500-95107 GCA_025642075.2 Ridgeia piscesae
ATACTCAGATTCATCAGAGTTGATAATAAGTCCTAGCACTGTAGTATCATCAGCAAATTTCAGTATTTGGGTACTTTCATGACAAGATACACAATCATATGTAACAGAAAGAGTAGAGCATTGGTGACAGAACACAGCCCTGAGGCGTGCCGGTAGACACAGTAAAGGATGACGATAAGTTGCCACATATTTTCACAACCTGTAATCTGTTCAATAGAAAATCGAGGATCCACAGACACATGGATTGTGGGACACCGACATTCTGTATCTTCTCAAACAGTTTTGAGGGAATAATTGTATAAAAAGCAGAGCTATAATCAACAAAATGGATCCTAGCGTAAGTGTTTGGCCTGTCTAGATGTTGCAGCCATTTTTGTAAGTAAACCAGTAGACCTGTTGTTTATAAAAAAAAAGGTAATACAATTGTCTATTTCTAACTGGTAGGTTTCCCATACACACATATGAACTTCCTGTTTGGGAGTGTGTGATCAGATAATTAACTGTGCGTTGCTATTTCAGTAAGCTGGGTGAGTTGTGCTGCGCGTTCAGCCAACCGTGACGGCTTTGTCAGGCTAGACGGAGACGGCGTGTCAGGGGACATATGGCGATAAACGTTCGGCTACGAACATAAATCGGCTGAACTAGTTCAGCTCTCGTCGACTTCGCCTTGCCTCGACGGCTGCGTTGCACGCTCACACATACAGCGACCCACGGACGAACAAAGGGGACATTTTCAATCGGTCTACAAACAGCGTACGTACGGAATACACGAGCCGACGACGTACAACACGTCGGTGCTCAGACGACTACATCCACAAAGCCGAAACAACGTTGACGTTCTGACGTCACCGCGAACAGCCCAGTGTGTAGTGTAACCGCGCTACAACAGCGGTGTAACCGTGGTGTAACATTGGTGTAACCGAGGTGTAACATTGGTGTAACCGTGGTGTACCAGTGAAGTAACAGCGGCGTAACCGTGGTGTACCAGTGAAGTAACAGTGGCGTAACCTTGGTGTACCAGTGAAGAAACAGTGACGGAACCGTGGTGTACCAGTGACGTAACCGTGGTGTAACATAAGGAACCGCTACGAACGCGAATAACAAGACTAAATATGACGTGTACAAATAAAGTAACAATGGTGTAACCGTAGTGTATAATTGAAGTAAAAGCGGCGTAACCGTGGTGTACCAGTGAAGTAACAGTGGCGTAACCGTGGTGTACCAGTGAAGTAACAGTGGCGTAACCGTGGTGTACCAGTGAAGTAACAGTGGCGTAGCCGTGGTGTACCAGTGAAGTAACAGTGGCGTAACCGTGGTGTACCAGTGAAGTAACAGTGGCGTAACCGTGGTGTACCAGTGAAGTAACACTGGCGTAACCGTGGTGTACCAGTGAAGTAACAGTGGCGTAACCGTGGTGTACCAGTGAAGTAGCAGTGGGGTAACCGTGGTGTACCAGTGAAATAACAGTGGCGTAACCGTGGTGTACCAGTGAAGTAACAGTGGCGTAACCGTGGTGTACCAGTGAAGTAACCAACGTGGTTACGTAACCGTGGTGTACCAGTGAAGTAACCCCGTAACGTGGTGTACCAGTGAAGTAACAGTGGCGTAACCGTGGTGTACCAGTGAAGTAACAGTGGCGTAACCGTGGTGTACCAGTGAAGAAACAGTGACGGAACCGTGGTGTACCAGTGACGTAACCGTGGTGTAACCGTGGTGTACCAGTGAAGTAACACTGGCGTAACCGTGGTGTACCAGTGACGTAACCGTGGTGTAACATAAGGAACCGCTACGAACGAGAATCACGACACGAAATATGACGCACGAGAAGAAGTTCAAGTGGTCGGACGAAGACTACTCCATGAGAGAGTTCGTCGACATCTTCTCGCACCGTCTTCCGTTGATCATATTCATCACCGAGGGGTGGTCGGACAGGGACGAGGACCACACGTATAGCGGCGACGAGGCACGTATTACTTCTCTGTAGAGTGGAGAGTGGAGAGTGGAGTGAGTGGAGAGTGGAGAGTGGCGTGGCGTGGCGTGGCGTGGCGTGGCGTGGCGTGGCGTGGCGTGGCGTGGCGTGGCGTGGCGTGGCGTGGCGTGGCGTGGCGTGGCGTGGCGTGGCGTGGCGTGGCGTGAGGGAATGGAGTGTAGTGGCATAGAGTGCGTAGAATGGAGTGTAGTGGAATGGTGTGGACTGGTGTGGACTGGTGTGGAGTGAAATGGTATGGTGTGGTGTGGAGTGTAATGGGTTGGAGTGACTGAAGTGAAATTTAATGCAGTGGAGTAGTGACTTTAATGTAGAGTAGGGTAGAATAGCGTGAAGTAAACGAATGTAGGGTAGAGTAGAGTACAGTACAATACAGAAGAGGACAGTAGAGTACAATATAGTACAATGGAGTACAATGGAGTACAGCAGAGCAGAGCAGAGCAGAGCAGAGCAGAGCAGAGCAGAGCAGAGCAGAGCAGAGCAGAGCAGAGCAGAGCAGAGCAGAGCAGAGCAGAGCAGAGCAGAGCAGAGCAGAGCAGAGCAGAGCAAATTTAAGTAAACTAAGGTAATGTGAACTGAAGTAACTCGTTAAGGAGAGTTGGTTGTCAGTCGGTTATACGGCTCTTTATTCCCCAACAAACCTGTTCACTCGACACCGTCGGCTCCTGGCTATCTCACTGATCGGGTTCTATTAAACCATAGAGTGCGTGTTTGTTACACTTGCAACTGTACAAAATATTCCATTTCAGTTGTTAATAAGCGGCACTGTTTCATATTCTATTAGAAACATGAATAACACAGATTATAAACAATTATAGTAAATCATTAGGCTTACAGTTAAATCTTTAATTATAATGACATAAGATTATGTGCACTACATGGACATCTCAAAAGGTATGGCTAAACGACAGTTCACATTCGACTGACAAACTGCTCAAACTCACTCACCTCTACATAACAATAATAGTAATACCAACAATACAAATATGACTGTAAGAGATAAAGTCCTTACTATGACTACCACTACAACCACCACACAAATATTTATTAATCTATACAATCTACCAGCCAAATGCAAACAATCACTCAGGATATCTATCATGAAATGCTTGCATGTGTGTACATCTTTCATGAGAAACTGATAAAATGTGTGTTTTAAAGATTTCTACGCTGCTTGCATTCTGTATTCATTCCAGTATAGTGTCCCAAAGTTTTGCAAACTTGTAAGCAAATTTACACCGGCCTGAAGACGAGTTGTACTTCTTGACAGGAATATATGTGCAGTTACATGTGTGACAATCATGCACACTATAGTTTAACGCGAACGGATCAGTGAAGTAGCCAGTAGTTATTGGAATTGAGCTCACAGCAATACATCTAACACAATAATATTAAACTAACCGTAAGCAGCCTGCCTGTAAGACTAGAAAAGGCGAAATTAGATACTTTACCTATAAAAACAGGCGTCTCCCAAGAATAAATTTGAGGGCTATTGACATTGTTATTTACTATAATTATATCAATGATATTCCGAAATCCAGCATAAATTATGCTGATGATACTTAATGATACAAGTTCAATTTAAAGCCTTCACAGATGACAAAAACACAGTGAATGTTGAATATTTTATTAATAAAGAATTACATATAATAAACATATTGCCAAAACTACATACAGTATCATTAAAATATTAATAAAACAAAACGTTTGGTTTCAAATGTCTAATAAACATATTGATGAACTAACATTAACAACTTATGGTGTAAATATTGAGAGTTAACCAGTTTAACATTCTTGGCTTTACATTAATCTCATATTTAAACTGAAGTAAATAGTGGTTCTCAAACAATAGAGCGTGCAAGTTTCGCGCGCGAAAACGAGGCTGGGGGCAGTTGGGGGCAGGAGGTCAATATACTCCATGTTAACATATAGGACTTTGTTTTGTTTTGGTCGTAATAATCGAACTGTCCCGAAATAGCGTATTTCAGTTATATTGTCCGAAGGATTATTACAAGCAGAAGCAGTGGAACATTTTGCCGGTGACAATGATCACAGAAATCATGAATTTTAATCCATTATTACGGTGGTTGCCATGGCAATAGCAGCAAGTACTTGTGTTTGGCGATCTTGACTAATAATGAAGAATGCCACTTTTCGCGCAGTACAACCTGTTTTGGCCAAACGTATACATGTGTTATGAGTATGTGCATTTAGACAACTTGTCAGATATAAGTGCTTATCGAAACCACAACGTACAGCAATGTAAAACGCAAATCCCGTAAAAGACACATACAGCCTTGCATCGTGTCGATTATCTGCACTACGTAAATCGCTGTGTCTGTGATCTAGTGTGATAAACTCAATATTAAAGCGGACATTTAAGATAAGAAACGTATAACACAATATATTTATGAACTGATTTTCCTAGTATTCATCAGTTGTAAGCTACAACTGTTATCCATCGTTAGAATATTATTCTTGTGTCCAGTCCCCAATTAGTCTCGCTTAGTCCCCAATAAGCTCCAGTCGCGCGGAGTCACGCCATGTATCGTGACCCACTTGCAGGCCCTATTCGAATTGTTATTAAATTGGAGAATATTATTCAAAATGGTATAAAAATTACACTCTGTAATTCAATAATATTGCCTCACACTAATTACCATCTACTAATCTATATACATGTAATGGAATAAACAAATTGCAAAAGAAACTTGAAAGAATAACATCTTCAAATAAACATAGCTCCCACATGGAACTAATATTTAAGCAAATGTTGATGACCTACTTAGTGTAATGATATTATAATTTTATTATAAATATAAACATAAAACATAACCACTCAGTTTAAACAGATTGACAGATAACACAAGCCAGAAATATACATAATTATTTCACATCAGCACACAACGGAATAAATACATTCAGGACATAATACAAATTTCCCCCAAAACAGATTATTAGATATAGTCCGTCACACACCAAAATAATACCTACATTTTTGTAATCAAAACATAACCACTTACAGTTTAAAAAGATTGATACATTATGTAAAGCAGCATATTACCCACGGATATAAACATTCTTGTGCAGTTGTAAATTACTACATAAGCAAAATAATAATGAATTAATATTAACTCTAGCAACACATTCAGCCGTAAAAGTATTATATTTTTACCACACATCCTCTACTTACAATACGTGTAAAATAGCAAATTTTAATTCAACAAAATACATATGCATGCTCCTAAATACATTTGGGCTATCCATAATGGTCCGTCAATGGAATTATATAATTATTATATAATTATATCAAAGATAGCTAATTTTCTACACCCAATGTGGCCCCTATGATAGAGAATATTTATTAGTCACAATAGGGGCCTCCTAAGCCAAATATTTTACAAACTTAATTTAAATAACTGTTGCATCACATAGTTGCAGTTACAAAATTAATACATCTACTCTTGATTTATCCATTTATCGATTTATCTATCTATATTTATAGATAGATCTGTTATAATAGTTTATCACAGAAGGTTGAGTATAGTTTATTAAATTGTCGGAACATAAAAAGCAGCGCCGGAACGATCAACATTCACTTATAGGTACTTAGATATACCACACTGACGATGCAATTTCTGCGACTTTGTTTTCAAAACGCTGCCAGTGCGACCACAGTATCCCGCCGAAACTACCAACTTTTACCGGCCACCCGAAGTGGCAGTGTGGCCGAAGCTTTCTAAAATAAAAAACGAATTCATTTTTCTTACTTCACTTACTTCACGAAAAAACGGTATATACACAGAACGAATCGGGATCTAAATTAGGTTTGACGACGACGTGGTGCTGTGCAATACCGTGAAATTCGGCCCAGTTGTCCGCAGTTGTATGCAAATGATGAATATCGCCTGTCTGGTGTGAGCTAAAGAATTGAATGCTGTGATTACCATTTTTACACTGCGACCGGGTTTCCAACACATTTAGCCCATATATCAGTGCGTCCATCTCAGCTTCGTTGCTTGCCTCATGGCAACACGGTGTTGCTTGAGTATAAATGTCACCATTAACCACCGTAAGCTGGTTAAATTGGTAACTTGTATCAACTATGTGCACCAGTCTTTCGACAGACGCATCACCCTCGCCTCAGTAGAACAAATGTGCTGCGTGAAACAGTCCGTCAACGGGCTATGAGTGGTTTCTTCCCCAGTGTCAGACGAATTTGCATATCACAGTTTGGATATGACTGTCGAATCAGGTTATGCAACTCATTAATAAAACCTCGCAACGCCTCGGTACCATCCCGTTTACGTTGCATGAACCTGCGTAGTGCAACTCCACCGCCGAACTGGCTACAGAGGGCGTGTAAGTATCGCCATGTATCGTGACCCACTTACAGGCCCTATTGCCACAACAGCGCCGCACGGAGAGAACCGTATTCGTTTTCGTGCTTCCCGACGAAAGCCATCTCCTACTGCAAGGCACGTTGGCTAGCTGTCCAACCGCAAATATCAGCAGTTGTCTCGAAACGATTACAGAAATTGTCCACGGTGTTGGCATTTTTACTACCCGGAAATGTCAGCAATTTCGGACATTTTTCAAATCCGGCGGCGATTTCGCCTTTCCGGATACCAATTTTTTTAAGGCACTGCGATTGGTTGCTGGGAGTAAACACGCGCCACATGCATTTGACAGTGCGACCTGGCAGGCGGGAGCGTCGTCGGATCGAGGAATACACAAAACCAGCCAGTACGCGCGCAAAGTGAACTGAGCGAACTGACCTATATAAAAACATTACGCACTGTTTTTCTGCCGCATCTAAGATCGTTGTTGTTTTAAAATGCATGTCATAATAATTATTAGCAAGTGAGCACAATTAATTGCGAAAATAAAATTGATGTAATAAAAATGTAAATAAATGGTTTAAATGCATGTCATAATTATTAGCAAGTGAGGTTAATTAATTGCGAAAATAATTTTGTTGTAATAAAAATGAAATAAATGCACGTGATCATAATTATTAGCACTGCAGCATAATCGAAACAATATCGTATTTTCGGCTATTTACCCTCTCATTCTACTAATACAGTTTTTCTACCTAGATTCTAACGATCTTGTATACGGCAGAAAAACAGCGCGTAATGTTTTTATATAGGTCAGTTCGCTCAGTTCACTTTGCGCGCGTACTGGTTGGTTTTGTGTATTCCTCGTTCCGACGACGCTCCCGCCTGCCAGGTCGCACTGTCAAATGCACGTGGCGCGTGTTTACTTCCAGCAACCAATCGCAACGCAGATAGCATTGCAAGCAGTGCCTTACAAATCCATTATCAGTTCGATTACTATTGCTCCTCGCGTTTGAGACTAATTTCACGAAAAAGCAAACCTACGAAGTATCCTCTGTGACATGCTAATTCGTTTATGCATATATGTGCCATCGTTTTTATGAAATAAACAGAAAACTCAGAAAACAATAAAAAGCTTCGGTAGCGAATTATTGAACCACACATCTGAGTTATCGTGACATCCGGAAAAGACTGTAGCTTGAAAATCTCGCGTGATCGATCGATGTGTGCCTGGATGGCTGATCGGAATCTGCACGTGACCGCCCAGTTTAAGCAAATGGCGCCAGCTGTAGCTAACGCGATCGGTTTTCGTCTGCTACCCGGTGTAACGCTGATTGGTATTTTATAAAATAAAAAATAATTAATGATTCTTTTATTATAAGCAAACTGCGCTTATTACTTGATCTATTTATATAGAACGCGACTGGACATGAAAGAAACGGATTGGCGATGGGCAAAACGAAATGAGTGGGAAGCTTTAACAAAATGTGTATCCGGAAAGGCGAAGTCGCAACCCAGCGTGCCATAGCCGTAACTTGACTTCGTCCGGAGATAAAGGGTTAACAGGTATGGTTGTGGACGAGACCGCCGGCGTAGCTTCAGGTAGAAATGGAAGAGCGTGTGAATATTTGTATTTGCTGAAAACAATTTCCTAAAGTTGTATGAAAATGACTATAAACCAAAGTACTTCTCTGTATGACTGGTCAAGGCACCAAAGTGATATATGTATAAAGTCGTACTTCAATATTGACTAAAACGGTTTGATAACAAGCTAAAACTACAAACACAAACAAACAAGCCCACGCTCCTTGATTCTGGTTCCCGAGATCCGCGGGGGTGTCACAGTGGAAGACTGGGTCCCTATCGCAATAGTACAGATCTCTAAGGTTATACGACATCGGACAGGAAGCAAATGCATAGACGTTACAATCGGTTATCAAAACATCCGTGTTGATACTTCAGGCTAATCATGCTGACTAAATAGTGCATAGGGAAATATTCTTATTTATTTCTCTCTGAGCCAATAATAAGAAAGTCTGGTTTATATGTAGTTAGCTTTAATCTGCTCTCAGTCACGCAGTTACAAATGTCACCAGGACACTTTCAAAGTTGCTGCAAGGAACAATAATCTTAGCTTCTGGAGTAGACAACGATACCACATATAAATATGTGTATCGTCTGCATAAAGATGATGACTCGAATAATATATTATCGTTTATACCGGTGTCTCATGAGATTCGTGTCGATGTGATATTGCTGTTGGGGAGAGAATCGCAATAACACTACATTGGCGTATCACGTACAGTATCAAGTAAGACAGGCATGACAAAAAATCACAGTTTAGCCTAACATTGACCAGTTACTGATTATATTTCACGCCGATGCACAGGCCAATGGAGAAAGTAATCTTTTTTGTAAACGTTAGATAAAATAAAACAGCATATCTTTTTTGAAAACGCAACTTGTGAAGTTTATAAACAACTGTTTAACAAAATACTAAAGTTTCTGTTATGACTAACCCAGGTGTGGATCTGTTGTGAGTTGGCTAGAGCCACGATCCATTTTATATTCACACTGCGGTATAGTTATTCGGACTGCCAAACCTCCGCCAATCTTGTTAGTAAATTGGTAATGATGCAGTACTTTGGAAATGGAAGTCATAATCGTACGTTTGGTACAAGCAGTGGGTTTGTGAATGAGTACAGTTTCCCCTGTCGGGGTGGATGTGCGCGCGGGTCTATGTTGATGGCAGCGAACTCGTGTAAGCGCCGAATGGTTTCAGCGCCAACGCAGGCTTCCTTCAGACTCAAAGTAAAGGTCACTGGTTCCTTTCGCCAAATCTCGGGCGCCAACGGCAGATGACGCGAGACGTGAGCGAGAATCAAGGAATCGTCCTTTGGGCCGTAATAGTCAATGTCGTAGACACGGCCGATGGGACAAGAGTACACATGTCCGAGAGAAAACGACGTGTATGCTGACGCATTTCTGCCAACAAAACAAGCGGAACAGCTTCGAATTAACATACACGTATTGCTCTCATGTGCGTCGTAAATCTCGCCTTTAGACACAATGATTCCTTCCGGAAAGAGCTGGTTCTTCGAGAGAGGATCCGCCAGGATGTCATTCAATGTTTTGCCATCCGCAGGTAATAGGCTGTCGATCGGTAGCTGTTGTCTCATGGCCGCCATTCGTTGTGGTGTCAGCAAACGTACGAAATCTTCGTACGGAACAGCGTCATCGGTTAAACGTATGACCTCCTGTGTGCGAACACAAATACACGCAGTTATAAAAGTATGCAAAACAACACCACTAATGTAATTATCATATATGTACTGCTCATACTCTACCAGAAACAATTCAAGATATAATCGATGTTCATGACATGTTAAACTCTCGCACTATACGTATAGTATATGAACACTGGCTTCCTCGACAGAGCGCTTCTGACGTTAATTATGTACCCTCTGTAAATCTACCTGAGAAATTAGCCCCAGTTGTGGGTGGTACCGTTATTTTGATATATTATGCACAAAGTTAAAACGTAAAAGGCAACGCGTTGGTATTATGTAGGTAAAATAATTAAAACAAACGAATAATTTCCAACAAAAGTTACTGTCTGTGGTAGATATAAAATAAGGTTGAATTGAATTGTACTGACATTTATTTGGCATATAAAATATAACGAACATGGAACATGTGTTACTAATCTTGTCTTAGGGGTGTAGTGATCACAACCAGATACATTTTATCATCAAAGTAAAGGGAGAACGGAATAGAAAAATAAGGTACAGGAAAAAATTTCACAAAGGAAGATATAAGGACATGAGGGAATATTTAGCAAAGATAGACTGGAATAACACACTGAAGAATAAGACAGCAACAGAATGCTGGAATATTTTAAAGAGTGAAATTGACTGCGTCGTTGACAAATTTGTCCCCTTGAAAAAACAGGGGAAACGGTCAAAGAAGAAACACTTATCGAAGGAAGCCATTAGAAAAATCAAGTACAAGCAAATGATGTGGAAGACATATAGACATACCGGAAGTGAAGAAGACTATAGCATTTATAAAGAAGCACTTAATCAAGCTACAGCTGAAATTAGAAATTCAAAGAGAAGCTACGAACAAAAAATAGCTTTTAATATAAAACATGACAGCAAGAGTTTTTATGCGTATGTTCGAAGTAAACAGAAAGTTCAGGATAAGGTCGGTCCTCTAGAAGGTAGTGATGGAAACATAATAACAGAGGGATTCTTAATGGCAGAAAACCTAAATGAGTACTTTAGTTCGGTGTTTACCAGGGAAGATATTAGTATATTACCAGTACTTGAGACTAAGTTCGAAGGGAGAGAGTTTGACTATTTAGGACAACTAATTGTAACCCCAACAATGGTAGCTATGAAAATAAGAGATATGAAGGATAATAAATCACCTGGAGTGGATGGGATTCCTCCCAAATTACTATTGGAAATTGTAGAACAAATCAGCGTACCGCTTGCAACAGTGTTCAATTTGTCATTAGAGGAGGGAATAGTTCCGTTAGAATGGAAAGAAGCAAACATTATACCATTATTTAAAAAAGGTTCGAGAAACAAGTCAGAGAACTATAGACCAGTGAGTTTAACATCGGTGATTTGCAAACTATTAGAAAGAGTAATTAAAGATCACCTGGTTGATTTTCTTGTTAAAAATAAATTGATAAACCCATCTCAACATGGGTTTTTAAAAGCGAGGTCATGCTTAACAAATATGTTATGTTTTTTGGAAGATGTCACAAAGTGGCTAGATGAGGGATCATCAGTAGATATAATCTACTTAGATTTTTAAAAAGCCTTTGACAAAGTGCCACACCAAAGACTACTACTTAAACTAAAGGCCCATGGCATAGGAAATGGGATGATCAACTGGATAGAAAAATGGCTTATTGGTAGAAGACAAAGAGTAGTAGTTGATGGGGAGGTTTCAAAGTGGAAAGCGGTTTTGAGTGGAGTACCGCAGGGATCAGTACTGGGACCTATTTTATTCTTAATATATATCAATGATTTGGATGATGACATAACAAGCAAGGTGTTGAAGTTTGCGGACGACACAAAAGTGTTTAGGAAAATTAAAAGTGATGCAGATAGACAGCATTTACAAGATGATCTTAATAAGTTGATAGAATGGTCTGAGAAGTGGCAAATGCTGTTTAATTTTGGAAAGTGTAAGTGCCTTCACACAGGACATGGGAATGAAGATGCACAATATACAATGGGTGATACTGTACTAAATACTACCTTAAAGGAAAAGGACTTAGGGTTAACTATTAGTGCTGACATGAAGGTATCAGAGCAGTGTGGAATTGCAGCAGCGAAGGGAAACCAAATTCTTGGATTAATTAGGCGAAATATAGTGTACAAAGAAAAGAACTAATAATACCGCTGTATAAAACAATAGTTAGGCCTCACTTAGAATATTGTATACAAGCATGGAGGCCATATCGCAAGAAGGATATTGATATGCTAGAAAGAGTACAAAGGAGAGCAACCAAAATGATACCAAAACTCAGGAATATTAGTTATGAAATGCGTCTAAAAGAATGTGGCTTAACAACACTAGAAACCAGAAGATTGAGAGGAGATCAGATTGAGGTGTTTAAAATATTGAATGAATATGAAAATATTGACAGAAATATTTTTTTCACAGTCAAGGAAGAGAGAAGGACTAGAGGACATGGAGTTACATTAGCAAAGAAGCAGTGTAGACTAGATATTAGAAAATTTTCATTTTCACAAAGAACAGTAAACGAATGGAACAGATTATCAGCTGATTGTGTAGGTGCTAGCAGTGTTAATATATTTAAAAATAAAATCGACATATACCTAAGAAGGGCGGGGTATACTTAGATAGATAGGTTGGACTCTCGATAAGCCAAATGGCTTCCTAGTCCACCTGCCATCTAGAGTTGAATCTCTAGGTGGCAATCTTGTTAAATCTTGTTAAATCTAATGAATGTCAGGACGCCAGTTAAAACTAAACTAGTTGAAGCAACTGGACGTTCTTTAAAATTACATAATTTCATAAACAAGCATACATAGTAGTATATATATATATATATATATATATATATATATATATATATATATATATATATATATATATATATATATATATATATATATATACAACTATGAGAATACATTCTGAGAATACGACAGACAATAACATATAGCTTGCAACTGGAATGTTGTATCAGTCATTCCAGATCCATAACACAAGAAGTGGCCTATTGCTTCAACTTGTGCACCAAAGCCAACTGTGCTGTAACTATGCAGCAGCCGTCCGAAATATTATGTTAACTTCATTAGTGTACCATGATAATTCGTTGCAATAGTGTATGCTATTAGTAAGTCCCTACTAAACTGAAACTGCAATGCAAGTCAAATCAAGTGCTGCAGCAGCAGCAGAAGCAGCAGCAGCAGCAGCAATAGCAGCAGCAACAGCAGCAGCAGCAACAACAACAGCAAACAGCAACAGCAACAGCAACAACAACAGCAGCAACAGCTTCCATTGCAGTAGATGTACAAACATTACACAAATAACCATCCCGTAACAAAACAGCGGTGCAACTGTACCCTCGTCATGTTGATGGTTGACCCTTCGTTCATATCAAAGACGGCGGTTTCGAGTACAGAGGCCCGTATTCTTGCAACCCCGGGGAATTTTTGATAAATTATTTCGGGGAATTGGCGATATAACAGCTGACGAAATATTCCTGTTCCACGTATTTTCTCGGCAGAGCGGCCATACTGGATATAGGCTGTTCGACCGCCGTCAACAACAAGAACTGCATTGAACGCCACCTGGTGGAGCAATCAATAACAATTGAACATTTCTATTAATGGTTATTCCTGGGCAATACTGTAATTTTCTTTGCAGTTATTAATTATGATTATCGAGTATTGGTGTACTTTAGTGTGAATTGAACATGACAACGTATACAGTGTGTGTGTGTGTGTGTGTGTGTGTGTGTGTGTGTGTGTGTGTGTGTGTGTGTGTGTGTGTGTGTGTGTGTGTGTGGTGCGTGCGTGTGTGCGTGTGTGCGTGTGTGTGTGTGTGTGTGTGTATGTGTGTGTGTTTGTGTGTGTGTATGTATGTATGTATGTATGTATGTATGTATGTATGTATGTGTTTGTTTGTGTGTTCATGTTTGCCAGTGCGTGTGAGTGTACGTGTGTTTGTGTGTATGTGTGTGTACGTTTATTTATGTGTGTATGTTTATATGTATATGTGTGAGTATGCATGCGTGTGCGTGAGCTTCTTTATGTTTGATTGTTGCGTTGCAACGCACGTGTATGTTTGTAGGTGTTTGTGATTACTTTGAGCGTGCGTGATTGCGTGCATACGTAAATGCGTGCATGAATCATAGGTGTGTTCGTACGTGTGTGTTTGCGCCTGTGGTTTCCTGCGCTATAGTGCATCGGTGTTAGTTTTATATGAGTGTGCCAATAACGGATACAACATAATATGTTAAACATTTGCATTTCGTATATCTGGACTCACGACTTCCCCGTTCCACTCCGCCACTAGTGCACATCTGTTCGGATTCTCCAGGCACGTGAAGTAGGTGCCTGGCAGGATGTCGTAGCCGTCATAGTAGCCTTTGCTGATGCGGACAATGCCCTCAAAGTCGCCAGGCGTCGCTGGACGGACTACTACTTTATCTTTGGCTACTGCACCAATTCCGTTCTAGAAACAGTCACCATGGCTCCAAGATGTTGTTATATGTGTGATAACTTGTTTTAATCATAAGCACGGTCAAGGCAGTTGGCGGTGTCGACATAAAACATATTTAACTGGATCTGGATAATATCCACCAATATTTAGAGTACTGACGATTGTTTCGACAATAAAGCTAATTTTGTAGACATGCTCTGATGCATGGAAAGTCATATTTGTGATGTGAGCTATAGCAACGATGAAGTCACAAAAATTCACCTTTCCGTGGGAATCGGCGAGTTAAAATCGAAGTTATACTACACAGGCATTTTGTTATGTTACACAATGTTACGTACAATGTCTAGCTTTGGGTACACATAGAAAACGGATCTCATATAGGGGAAACCCCCGGCAAAACGGGATAGTCTGGTAATATGGGAAATCGCTATATACAAAGAATAGTGCTGCCACAAAGCTTATTTTTGCTTCCAATTAGCGTATTGGCATGTGCTGACTACCATACAAACCAAATGGTATGCAATTCTTCGCGCGGTTTCATAAAATCGTTAGTAATCCTTAACTTTGATCCCTTGCTGAATCGTTTGACGATCCATCTAAGTTTGCTAAGTAACAACTTGTCATATTTCAACTTCGAATATCGTGAGGATGTAGCATTAGTTTATGAGTGTTTCAGCGTGTTAGTGTGTGTGTGTGTGTGTGTGTGTGTGTGTGTGTGTGTGTGTGTGTGTGTGTGTGTGTGTGTGTGTGTGTGTGTGTGTGTGTGTGTGTGTGTGTGTGTGTGTGTGTGTGTGTGTGTGTGTGTGTGTGTGTGTGTGTTTGTGTGTGTGTGTGTGTTGTAGTATATATAAAATTTTTTTATATATATATATATACATATACATATACATATACATTATAATACATACACACCACGCACGCACGCACGCACACACACACACACACACACACACACACACACACACACACACACACACACACACACACACACACACACACACACACCATGCATTGGAACAGGACATCAGCGACTAGTTGAGAAACAGTACCGTGAGAGGAGGGTGACGTACGGTAGACAGAGCAGCGCGCCGCGGGATCATCCGGGCAGCAGAGAATGCCGCGTGTCGTGAAATTATCCGGGCAGCGACGTCTCGCAACAGAGATATTCTGAGCTGAAGAAGGAGAAAATTATATTAGACGGTCAACACGTCGGCAGACGTAACTACACACCTGGTGATATTTTGGTTGTCCTGTGGTTTGTTTTTTATTGTAGCCTATCTGAATAATAATCAGAGGGCCACCTTCTCATACTTTTTTAAGGAAATACTAATATCAGGACTATGGATTGTTTTAGTTGCTCCTACACTTTGTAATATGCTTCCTTGTAGTGTTACGGCATATTTGAAACTTGTCAAATTACGCCTACAATTAAACACGTAACTTAATAACTTTATATATATATATATATATATATATATATATATATATATATATATATATATATATCATATATGCATAATTCATATATTAAGTTAATCTGATTGATTTATCTGCTACTCAAAATAAAAAGTATTTTTACTTAATGCAACTCTCCACATATCCATGGCGGAACTAATTTGCAATTGAGAAGTCTTGAGCGGGTCAGTCTGTTTTGCCACTTGTTTCGGAATTGCGGGAATGTGGGGCGCTGTTGCAGATTTTTTTGCTGGGGATCCAACCAATCAGTACCCCACCTGGCACCCGCTAGTATTTGTGTGACCATGACATGACGCTTGTCAGATTGTATTTTATGTTCTGTAAAGTCCCATTTTCTTTGCAAAGTATTACACACATCACCCTAGACGTAAATTGAGGTCTCATGCCGGCAGCGTCTTCGCCTTTCCGGATACAAATTTTGTTAAGACACTGCTTGCAATGCTATCTGCGTTGCGATTGATTGGTGGAGGTAAACACGCGCCACGTGCATTTGACAGGGCAACTTGGCAGGCGGGAGCGTCGTCGGATCGAGGAATACACAAAACCAACCAGAACGCGCGCAAAGTGAACTGAGCGAACTGACCTACATAAAACATCACACGCTGTTTTTCTGATCGTTTCTGATAAGATCGTTTGAATCTAGGTGGAAAAAAACTGTATTAGTTGAATAAGAGGGTAAATATCCAAACATCCGATATTGTTTCGATTATGATGCATGCTAATAATTATTATCACATGCATTTAAAACATAAAATTATTTCCATTTTTATTATATAAATCTTATTTTCACAATTAATGAATCTCACTTGCTAATAATTTTGACATGCATTTAAAACATATATTTACATTTTTATCACACTAATTTTATTTTCGCAATTAATTGTGCTCCCTTGCCAATAACTATTATGACATGCGTTTAAAACATTTATTTTCATTTTAACTACATAACTTTATGTTTATTTATTTTTAATTTTACAGTTATGTCCAATCAAATACATACAAGTATACATGAAAATAAAAAATAAATCAAAATAAACAATAAAACCCTTAAATATAAACTTGCACATGGTTAGCTTGTAAAGTACAATGTGAGCAAACAGTATATACAACTACATTTCTTGAAGAAGAAATATGTAAACACATTTTTATTTCAAAACAAACAACTGATAATACTAATAATTAATAAATAGACAAGAAAATATCTATTGGTAGACATTTAAAATAATAAGACAATACAAAACGTGAATATTATGATCTGGAGAGTCACTGATATTCATAACTGGACATTAAGAGTCAGGTTGAAATAATAGTAATGCTTAATGTGTTAACTCTTAACTGTAATATATTTATGACACCATTCAACTCAACATTAACTTATGCAAGGCTGGCTTGTAAAGTACAATGTAAACATATCTTTTATATAACCTGACAAAAAACATGTCATACTCATTCCTAGTCTTATAATGAGTAAATATATATTGTAGTGCCATGAACAAAAAATACGACAGAGGCAAATTATCAATACAAGTTTTACAATAATACTATTGTAAATACAATTGCTGTAAAATAATCAGAACACACTCATTGTATGAGTGAACAGTATTGCAATCAATGAAGCACACGTAATTTCACTGCAACTAAGGCTGTTTTTTTCCTAAAAAGATATTGCTAGTGTAAAAGGTTGGGAATTTGCAACACACACTTATAGTTGTATATAGCAAGCTGCAGTGCTATAAGTTCATTCTAAATATACACACAATATCAACAATGAACATAAATGACAAGCAGACTGCTACAGTGCTGCTATGATTAACAAAATAATTATATGTTCTAGGTGTGGATATGGAATTAATGAAACTTGTTGCAATTCCAATTGTTTCTCACACACATTTGATTGACGTAAATACAATGTCCACAATGCAATAAATTTAGTGCTTTTTAGCCAAAGCAATGTTTGCAGACACAACATATGCGAGGTTGTGTGGTGCTTGCCTCTTCTTCTTCTTCTTCTTCTTTTCCTCTTCTCGCAAAGACTTGCTGAAGTAAATGTTTCTCTTTACATGTTTTTTTAATCAATTAATGTAGTTGTATATTCTGTATGTTCACATTGTACTTTACAATTTTGCAATTTATTTTATTTATATGTAAGAGCTTTTTTGTTTATTTACATTTCTTTTATATTCTCATGTATGACTTATATGAACATTATTGGAAATTACTGTAACAAATAACATTGATATACTAAAAATGGAAATAAGTATTGTTTTAAATGCATGTCATAATAAGTATTAGCCAGTGAGCACAATTAATTGCGAAAATAAAATTTATGTAACAAAATGGAAAGAAATGTTTTAAATGCATGTCATAATTATTAGCAAGTGAGATTATTAATTGCGAAAATAATATATATGTAATGAAAATGAAATACATGCACGTGATAATAATTATTAACACTGCAGCATAATCGAAACAATATCGTATTTTCGGCTATTTACCCTCTCATTCTACTAATACAGTTTTTCCACCTAGATTCTAACGATCTTGTATACGGCAGAAAAACAGCGCGTAATGTTTTTATATAGGTCAGTTCGTTCAGTTTACTTTGCGCGCGTTCTGGTTGGTTTCGTGTATTCCTCGATCCGACGACGCTCCCGCCTGCCAGGTCGCACTGCCAAATGGACGTGGCGCGTGTTTACTTCCAGCCACCAATCGCAACGCAGATAGCATTGCAAGCAGTGCCTTAACATGATTTGTATCCGGAAAGGCGAAGTCACCACCCGGCACCCGCTAGTATTTGTGTGACACCTGTCAGATTGTGTTTTATGTTCTGTAAAAGTCCCATTTTCTTTGCAAAGTATTACACACATCACCCCAGATGTAAAATTGAGGTCTCAAACAAAACAATGTAAAATCAACCAATGCTATAAAATAGAAACAAGTGCCATCAAGGCATATCAATGCAAGCGACATAGATACGTTGTGTGTTGATTCTGGAGTTGATTCGCCAATGTTCCAGCTGATCGCACACACTTTGCCAAGCTATTCCACATATTTGGGAGGCCACCGCAAAGCAGCTCCGTTGTTCTATTCTGCTTCGTCACTGCGAGAAGCGCCGAGTCACTTGCTGGTCGCAATGCACGAGTAGGCGCGTAGCGAACTATCACACACTTGAAGTGGTCCGCGGCTAAGCCGTATATATATATATATATATATATATATATATATATATATATATATATATATATATATATATATATATTAATCATAATTATGTAATCGATATAATAATCGATATAATAGCTTTATTGTTACATAATGTCATGTATATATAATAATCAGCAACACTAAAGTAATAATTACATGTCTAAGTACATTTTGCAATGTAACAATTGGAATTAAGCAACAGTGCTTATTTTCCGTATTCGTGTATTTTAACAATTTCGAAACAAATTATAATTCGTGAACACCTATACAGCAACATCATAATAGTGCAACTAGTTAATTAAAATAGTGAAATAGTGAATTACAAGTGTACCACAAAATTAAATACATAGATGCACGTGTGTAACAAATAAAGTTGTTTTTAAATAAATGTTTAATGTAATTATAGAAAAACAATGTATAATAACAGTACATTCAGAACAGAAACAACAGATTACTGATTTTTCAGAAGCAGATATTTGACCCTTGTTTTAAAGATCTGTAAAGTGGCACAATATTGAATGCAGTTGTCTAAGATAAAGGTGTTCCATGTTTTTGGTCCGACATATGTCAAAGATAATTGTCTGCACTTTGTTCTGCAGAACGGTATTTTATATGCGAATTTCTGCATTGTGCTATATTTATGCGTCATGGGTGACAATACAAATACGTCATTAAATAAGGTAGGTAACATAGCCTTATTATGTTTGTACATTAATATGCAGCACATATATTTGTTTATCTGATAGATATTCATTATCTGCAATGTTGAAAATAAAGGCTCTGTGTGGTCAAAAAATCCTACGTGACTAATTATGCGCACCATTTTATTTTTGCAATATATATGTTTTATCTAAATATACATTCGGGGCCCTTCCCCAAATATATTACAGTAAGTAATATACGGGTAGATAAGATAGATAATATAGATTTAGCAATAATCTTTTTTCTAATTTGTTCTTCACCTTTTTCATAATGCCAATATTCTTAGATATTTTACTACATATTTATTTAATGTGAGCACTCCAGTTCAATGTGTTATTTATAATTAAACCCCAACATTTTATCTTGTTTACAGTGTCAATTTTGATGTCGTCTATATAAATGTCATTATTCCTCTCCCTTATACTTTTCTTATTACTGAAAGTCATTGTATGATTTATTTATAATATTTAGAAAAAGTTTATTGATTTTGAGCCATATGGACACTCTTTTTTATCTCAGAGTTGTTAGCAATTTCCATTTCATGTATATACCTTGTATAGATACTTGTGTCATCAGCAAACATAATTGTAAGCATTTTATCAGATAAAGTAGTTAAATTATTTATATAAATAAGAAAGAGTAAAGGTCCTAAAATTGAACCTTGTGGAACTCCACATGTTATGTTGCTAAGGGTGGATGTTGTTTCTTTTAATTTTACTCGTTGTTGTCCATTACTTATGTAATTTTGTATCCACTGAAGTATGTTTCCTCTAATTCCATAATGAGCTAATTTTCCCAATAAAATCCTATGATCAGCAGTATCACACGCTTTCGCAAAAATCAAGAAATACACCAATTACACATTCTTTGTTATCAGTTGCCTTATTAATGTTATCGATTAGCACCGAAATAGCCATTTCAGTGGAATAACCTTTCCTAAATCCAAATTGGAGATTAGACAAGATTTTATGATCAATTATATAATTCTTTAATCTAGTATACATTAATCTTTCAAAAACATTTGAAAATACAGGCAAAATAGAAATCGGCCTGTAGTTGCCAATTGATGTCGTATCACCAGCTTTAAAAACTGGAATTACTTCAGCTATTTTTAGTTATGATTACTTACCTTATACATTTCTGGCAGTTCAAACCAATACTGTAGTGAGCACCTTCTATAATGTCCTTCACTGGCTGCGCTCGTACAATCGACTGACTTTTCACGCCTTTCACGTGCCCTATAAAGCCGAAGCAGACAAGCTGAATAATAGACACAGAGTCTGCATCCATATAAACGTAATTAGACCTAGCAGCTCCCGCTATTTACACAGTGAATGCCGAAGCACAGGTTAAAGACGATGTTTTCAATGTTTCCTTTTCACAAGACTTCCTACAAATCGACAGCTTTTACCATTATCCTGTGTCGGTGTGAAATGTATTCAATATTTTGCATCGTGGATATTCTCTCTTTTATTAGTATTATGGGATAGTAGGAATCATCCATCATTATTTGTTGTCGGTTTTATAGCTAGTGCACATAAAAGTATGTTTGTACTTTATTTATTTATGGGCGGTAGTACATAGAGCGTCACAGCCATTTTGGCTAATTTAAAAACCTACCATCTGCCAAATTGTTTACGTCAATTTGATCACAGTGACGTGAAAGAGAATGTTTGTCATCGGATACAGCAAAGATCCATCTTGTGCAACCAGCATTACAATGCATGACTTTGTAACGCCTGATGACGATCATTCATGTTGGCGATCTTTCACTTTCTGACCGAATTATGAAAACGACATCTAACACCCGCTAGACTTTCCTCACATATCTTATATATTTATAAACACAGACTACGTTATAAAATTTAATCACTTACATAATTGAAACAAATAAAATTCAGGAAACAAACTCGCGCAAGAACTCGCCGGCAAGACATCATAGCGGACATGGTCACCGTCGGTGACTACGCGTAACTCTGTGATCAACTATCCATATTTTGTATGACTAAAGTTTAGAAACTTGTGTATGATTAAAGTTTAGAAACTTAGGCTAAGTTTTAGGTTAGTTTAGGATAAAACCGGAATCCAGATTTAGCGACACCGCGATAAAATATCGACGTAAAGCCACGGTAATCTACTGCCTGCGCGTAACAGCCGCAGGCGATGTCGACTTTACTTTAGCACGATTTTGATTTGTGAATTTTATTCTTCACAGCAATTTAAATGATTTAATTTTATGACCTAGCGTATGTATATGTAATATGAGTTATTAGAGAGGAAGTTTCGCGGTTGTTTGAGGTCGTTTTCATGATAAGATCAGAAAGTAAAAGATCGTTTTACGGCGCTGGAAAGAACAACAAAATGGCGACCGCGGTGCGATTACCCAGACGCCGTGAGGTGGCAGCACTTTTTAGCCCCTCAGACCGAGTTTGAAATAAATTAAATGAGAATACTTTTTATCAGATATAATTAAAAAATGATTCAAAATGTGGATACTTTTTATCATATATTATTTAGAAAACAATTCCAAATTAAACTAATCTGAAACGTGACACACATAAAATAAACAGAATAAATAGTTTTGTTGTTATTAATATGTTCTCATTTGTTATTTTCTACTTTTTATTTTGTGTATTTTACTACTTAGTTGTTGTAATATATATATATTATATATATATATATATATATATATATATATATATATATATGGCCTTGAATGATACGTTCAGCGATTGAAATAACACTACACTGCCTGCCGGTTCCATGGCGCATAACATACAAGATACTGGTTTTGACCTTCCGAGCGATACACGACCTAGCGCCCGAATACATCGCTGACATGATTACGGAATATACGCCGGGTCGCCAGCTCCGCTCCGCCGGAAACCGTCTCCTGACCACGCCACAATTTAGAACACTATGGTCGGCATGGGGTGGCTTTTCAGTGACGGTTCCGCCCCTGTGGAACGATCTACCGGACAGTCTGCGCCTAATAGACTAATTTAAACGTTTTAAGTCCAACTTAAAAACACATCTTTTTAAGGCCGCATTTGTAAACTACTTATAGCGTATTTTATAATGAATTTATTTAACTGTAATTATAGTTTATTAATATATTTTATTATTTATTTATTATTTTATTTATTTATTGCTGATAAGTTTAGCTTGTGAACTAGGATTTCTAGAAGCTTTATTTAATTATCAATTTATTATCATTTAACATTTCGTCTTTACGTGCAAGTTTAAACTGATTATGAATATTTTAAATATATGTTACAATGTATTTTATGCGCCTCTGAGCAGAAATGTTTCCGGATATACGGTGCTTTATAAATATAAATTATTATTATTAAAGGCGATGTCGCGCTTACATTTTTCGGTTGTTATAAACGTTCCGATTGACGTTTCTGCGCATGCGTAATAAATGTAAAATAATCAATGTGCAGCGAAATGACAAAGCATTTGTTGTATAAATGCACGGGCTGGGCTGTTCGTTAACTCTCCTGTGATGATTACTGCGAAGAGTTGCTTAAAATGTCGTTCACTACATTAAAATATTACGTTTGTTTAAATCATTGGCACTGTCACGGATTATAGCGCACTACACTACAGTCACGCGATTTGCGCTTGCTATCGAAACATGCCTCAAAACTTGTTTGCCTCGTGTTCATTTGCGACAAATAACTTTGCTGAGAGATTACATATATCCTAACGATCAGCCCGTGGTATTTATACCATAAATGCGTTGTCGCTCCACTGCACATTGGTGATTTTACATTTATCGCGCATGCGCAAGAACGTCAATAGGAACGTTTATAACGCCGGAAAAATGTAAGCGCTACAGCGAGTCATCACCATAAAAAAACATTCCTTATAGCAGATCTGCAGCATCCGAACAGTGCTAATCGACATGCGGCACTAATCAGAATGTATACGCTCAGCTTCAACAAATACATTAAACAGTTTATATGTATGTAAGCAAACTGCCGATTCAGCGACTGCTGTTGCATAACAGCAGTAAGGGGGTGAACTTGTCCGGGTTACCGCCATCAGCTATTTTGGCTACTATAATAGCTACTGCGTGACAATCGATCTCCGTCAACTTGATCGCAGTGACGTCACACAGCAATTCAGCTGCTTGCACCAAATGAAGCAATTAAAAAAATGACATGAAGGTTTACCTGAGTGCGGAAATGCAGACACGCTTTAGGAACCCGGTAATGTCTAAAAGTGTAAAACTGCACTAAGCAACCAGTGACGTACTTCTCAAAGTAGGTTTGTCCGAGCTGCTGTGGACTGAACCACTGAGTTGTGTAGAGCTCAGTGGACTGAACACGGTAGCAGCAATAGGGCGTGCAAGTCTCGCGCGCGAAAACGAGGCTGGGGCAGTTGGGGGCAGGAGGTCCATTTACTCCATGTTAACATATAGGACTTTGTTTTGTTTTGGTCGTAATAATCGAACTGTTCGGAAATAGCGTATTTCAGTTATATTGTCCGAAGGATTATTACCAGCAGAAGCAGTGGAACATTTTGCCGGTGACAATGATCACGGAAATCATGAATTTTAATCGATTATTATGGTGGTTGCCATGGCAATAGCGGCAAGTACTTGTGTTTGGCGATCTTGACTAATAATGAACAGTGCCAGTTTTCGCGCAGTACAACCTGTTTGGGCCAAACGTATATATGTGTTGTGATTATGTGCATTTAGACAACTTGTCAGATATAAGTGCTTATCGAAACCACAACGTACAGCAATGTAAAACGCAAATCCCGTAAAAGACACATACAGCTTAGCATCGTGTCGATTGTCTGCACTACGTAAATCGCTATGTGCCTATGATAATGTGATAAACTCAATATTAAATCGGACATTTAAGATAAGAAACGTATAACATAAGATATTTATGAACTGATTTTCCTAGTATTCATCAGTCGGAAGCTACAACTGTCATCCATCGTTAGAATATTATTCTTGTGTCCAGTCCCCAATTAGTCTCGCTTAGTCCCCAATAAGCTCCAGTCGCGCGGAGTCACGCCATGTATCGTGACCTACTTGCAGGCCCTATAGGGGTGAACTTGTGCAGCGCGTTGCCCTCAGCCATTGTGGCTACTATAATAGCTACCGCACGTGTGCCAATCGGTCTACGTCAACTGGATCGCAGACACGTCAAACAGCAATTCAGCAGAGTTTGTCATCGGGTACGGTAATTATTTATGTCGCACAAAGTGGACCCGTCAATCAAAATGGACCCCGCTTGTCGTTATTCCACGGACTTATATGCATATAAGTCCGTGGTTATTCGCAGTCGCACGACACAAATTTGCTTTACTGGTGATAATTAATGCAGCAGAGAACAAATTTGGACAATACCCGAAGCCAGTAACGTGAACTGAGACACGTTGTAAAGAACCACCGCTTGGGTTGTAATATTTAGGTATATTATCAGAGTGTATTGGCTACGATTTGAGACATGTAGAAAGACGTTACTCAGACAATTTATAAAATCACAGAGAAAGGGCTAACGCCCGTTTACACAGACATAATTGTTGATACGAAGGAGAGGAATAGCGACTGCCGGTACCAGTCCGGTCAACCTTGCATATGATTAATTGCTCAGCTACGGGTTAGGGTTCGTCTGACCCACCCTGGAGGACGATACGTAGGACCGACGTTTGTAAACGGTCACGGTTACGCATGGGCAGTTAGCTACGGATATGAGGGAAGCAGAGTGATCTGGGATAACTGATAACCCTTTGAAGGACATTACGTGAATTATCGTTACCAGCGGTCAGGGCTACGTATGTGCAGTGAGAAGGAAGCAGGGTGATCTGGGATAGATTAGGATTAGAAAGGGGAAGTTTTTAGCAGAGAGGGGGAGATCGAATGCGTACGAAGATGATTGCGGTCTACCATTTTGGCGTATAAATTACTTTACTAATATGAGACTGATGCTCATATTTTCATTATGGAATTCTAAATTGTGCGCCGAACTTTAAACATGTAAAAATGTAGGGGTTTTGTAGGAGACCCGAGATATAGTAGGGATCTCAAAGCCTTGATGTCATAAAATGTATTGCCAACGCAATGCTCTGTCTACCTAGTCGTATGTATGACGACGAGCTCTCTTCGCAATGAATAAATTCGAAGCCGAACCTTGGAACGAGCGTTTCTCATTTCACTTGAATCAGGGGTATAATTCTAATTCTGGCTAGCGCACAAACGAGACATATCCACAACACTTCCTATCGACCGTGAAGATGCCCCCCGCGCACGCGACCCAAACGGGGTGCACTTTACAACGTGATTTCAAAAAGTTTATATGTCATACTTTCCTTTAACTATTTACATGGCTTGTTAAGTGTTTCCTACCCCATTGTTTACTGCGAGAATACAGTTGTATTAAACGCATCGGGTTTTTTAAAATGGCGGTTGCGTCGAATCATTGGACTATTGTGTTAATTACTGACCGCGTATCCTACACGCTGTCAGTTCCGTGTAAGTTGTCGAACTTTATTTTATATAATTGTTTTATGGTTAGAATAGGTGAATGAACGTGTGCCTGAATCCGCCACTAGACGCCTACGTGCCGACCGCTCGCGCCAAACGCTACACATAATAGACATTCAGAACGAGGTGGACGACATCCTGGACCGGATTATACATTCCAGCGGGTATGCTGCGGACCGCACATTTTGACTCGGCTGATAAATTTACCGCCAGCCAGCAGCAATCCAACCCGACCGCTGTGCCAGGGCACGCACGGGTGAACTCCACGCACGAGTGAATTCCAAGATGTGGTTATCCTGTCGTCAAATAGGGTGGGTTTTCTCGGTCAGTCAGTCAGAACCACAGAGTTAGGTCATTAATCTTTCCCCTATAGACTACTGGCGTGTTCTATTGTTATTGATGGTCAGAACCTAGACTGCTGCGAACGCCTGCAGCGGCCGTCTAGCCAGCCGCCACAGCATACCGTCCAGAGCATGACAGCCAAACTGTGAGCAGTGGCGCGTATCCAGGATTTTGCATTGGAGGGGGCCACCCGACAAATTTATATCTATATATACTATATATATATATATATATATATATAATATATAGTATATTTTAAGTAAGTAAGTATGTTCAATTCAATTCAATTCAATTAATTTCAAAACACACAACATTAAAACGCAAGCATTAAAATAATAATAAGTCACATGGCACGAATGAAATACAATTAAGAAATATGTTTTGAAAAGGAGTAGACATGAAGTGAAACACTTATATGTGTCTACCCCTGTGAACACTTTTCATAAAAATGATAAGTGGAAATTCTTAGTTTTTAATTGTAATGATGCTGTTACACAACAAATAAATACGTGCACACAACAAATGTTAATTTGTCGTTATAATCATGTATATTTACATGGTATATTTGCCTATGAGAATATTAATGTAATGACGTTTAAATGTATATTTGGACATGATGTATGTATGTATGTATGTATGTGTATGTATGTATGTATGTATGTATGTATGTATGTATGTATGTATGTATGTATGTATGTATGTATATATATATATATATATATATATATATATATATATATATATATATATATATAAATTTTCTTCAAACCCAACTCGCTTAAAATTAATACCGACATGACAACCAAGTTCACTGACCACTTTCAGCAAAACCATTCACAGAAGGCGTCAAAGTTAGAAAGTCAGAGAGAAGAAACGGTACATCATTAAAGAGGCACGGACCCAAAGTCCCTACATAACATCAGCCTACAGCCAATCATCACATCCCTCGCTTTTCTCTCCCAGACCTACTGACAAAGGCCATGACAAATACCAACATGTACATGTAGTCACTTACCGTAATGAAACAATAATTAAAAATAGATTATGATAAATTCATTATAGGAAGTGGCTTTTTCCCAGTGCAAAATCCACTAGATTAATTGCTTTGGTTACAATGAGGATTGCAGCCGGGACAAACGCTTGGAGGAAAGTCGAAGGGTGATGGGAGATAGACGCACATCACGTAAACGTAAAGGAAATGTGCTCAACTTGTGTATTACCCCGGCATACATGAATGCACTAGAGACGATGGCACTAACAGAAAAACAACAGAGGGTCCAGATTTGCGAGAGAAAAAACCGGGTAAAAGTAAACGTGGGAGTTAAGAGATCTGATGAGAGAAAATGGATGAAATGAGAGGTTGTAGTGAAGGAAAGTTCTAAGAAGAAATTGGTGAGGAGAACATGGGCTAGTCATGTAGAAAAAAATGGCAGATCAAAAACTGGCAAAGAGAACAGATGCCTAGATAGTGGAGGGGAAATGGAGGCGAGGAAGATCGAAATTGCGATGGGATTGCATTAAAAATAACCTAGAAAGAGTGGGAGAATAATGGGGGAAATGATTGATAGAAAGAAATGGAGACGGCTGACAGAGAAGGTAGTAAGAGAAAAGTGAGAGGAAGAAAAAAGACAATGAAAAAGGAAATCATGGTCAACTCACTTCTGACGACGACAGTATGTTGTGAAGCGCTACAAACAATTATGGATTTGGCGCTATATAAAATAAACTATTAAAATTATATATTTGTATATTAAATTGTTACTTTTTATCAACTCTGTTAGGCCCATATCACCAAAGCGTTGCCTTTGTTTGCCGTTTAACATTTTCTGCAGACCATAGTGATGTTGCTAATTATTATTATATTATTTATAATTACGTATAATTACGTAAACTAATTCGCGCGTGCGAATGTAGTAAGGTTTATAAATATCCGCGGTATTTTGTGTACAGCTAACTTATAATAGCGAGTTTACGGTAGCCGAAGTTGTCGAGTTGCCGTCCGTCGAGATTTGCGCGTTTCTTTTGTGAATTTTCTTCGTTAGAGGAATACAATATATATTTTTACACAACGAACATTATATTTTAGCTTAACTTATTATTATTATATACATTATATATATATATATATATATATATATATATATATATATATATATATATATATATATATATATATATATATAATGTATATATATTATATATAATGTATATATTATTATTATATACATTATATATATATATATATATATATATATATATATATATATATATATATATAATGTATATAATAATAATAAGTTAAGCTAAAATATAATATTCGTTGTGTAAAACTAGTTATGTAGAAAATTAAAATGTCTTTAATAATAATTAATTGTTTCGTAAATTATGTTAGATTGCCGTTGTCGCGCATATTCCTAGGGAGTTTGTTCCACAGAGTGGGTCCTGCACAGGCAAATGCACGGCGGCCGAGACGTTCTAAGTTCATTCTTGGCACTTCAAGGAGTAACCCGCCTGCAGAGCGCAGCGAACGGCGAGGTGCGTGCTGGAGTAATAGTGCCGCGAGATACTCTGGCGTGCCGTCGTATACAGCCCTGTGCACGAGCACCAGTAGCTTGTATTCCCGCAGTATTGTCGTCATGGACTGCCGGTCGCCCCGCCGGATTTTCATGACAATTCTAGTTGGAGTCCCGCTGAACCATTTCAAGACGGTGCAGGTGACGGTCGCTTATGGCGAATCGTATCGCGTTGCCATAATCGATTCGCGAAGTCACCAGACCGTGTATAAGACTCGTACAGTGGTGCTAACGGAGTTTCGTATCTTTGCAATTCGCGATAGATGGTATAGGCTGTTGGCAACTTGTACGTCATGGATAGGTTAGTGTCGATGGTAAATCCTAGGTCCCGTATAACGGGGAAGTGTCGACGAGCTGGCCACATATGTTGACGCGGGTTAACGATGTAGGCGTACGTAGACTTGACGGACGGATGACAACGGCTTATGATTTGTTGTCATTTACCACAAGTACACAAGAATTGTGTCTTTACTGCGTCTTTACTGCCTCAGAAAACTTCGCTCTTTTAGCATTGATAGCACCAGTTTGTCCATGTTTTATAAATCTTGTTTTTACATTTTGTTTTATATGTTGGTTTGGGAACGTCAGTCAGAAAGACAAGAATAAAATGCAGTGCGTTGTAAACATTAGTAGCAGAATAACCGGCTTCAAACAATCCTCTCTCACTGCTTTGCAAGAAAAGCAGGTATCCCGTAAAGCTAATCAAAACAGTAATGACAATACACACATTCTATATAACGAGTACGTCCTTCTGCCCTCGTCCAGAAGGTTCAGAACTATTATATACAAAACAAATAGGAAGCGTGACTCATTCATTCCAATGTCTGTAAGACTTTTCAACGATAAGAACCTCTGACGTTATGTGTGTATGTTGTATTTTGTTATTTTATTTTGTATTTGTGAAAGGACGACCACAATTATAATAATAACTATAATTTTAAATTATATTATAGATTAGTCTTGTATTTTATTATGATTAATGTTTACATCTTGTTTTAATAATGAATTGATCTGTATTTTTATTTCTCAGCTCCTGTATTTTATATTTTATAACGAACGCTGCAAAATGAATTTCCCGGTCCGGGACAATAAAGTTGCATTGCATTGCATTGCATTGCATTGCATTGCATTGCATTGCATTGCATTGCATTGCATTGCATTGCATTGCATTGCATTGCATTGCATTGCATTGCATTGCATTGCATTGCATTGCACTACAGCGCACTGCACTGCACTGCACTGCACTGCACTGCACTGCACTGCACTGCACTGCACTGCACTGTACTGTACTGTATTGTATTGTATTGTATTGTATTGTATTGTATTGTATTGTTCCACTAATAGCACAGTTGTGGCCACGCCCCGCCGTCGAGTAGTCCAGGCTCTGCCCTATACACCCGTAGAAGACATTTCGTACTTAACAAAGTTTGACTGTTGATTTGAATAATATATACATATAATTTAACAATTCGACTAGGTGGAACGTTCAAAAACTGGGCATAACGTTGCGACGGCCATTTTGCAAAATGGCTGCCAAATTCAATATTCCCGTATATTAATGTCAAGGACGGACGCGGAGCGCTGGTTGGATCTTCGTTTCACAATTCTTTATTCACGTCACAAACAAGACAAGACCCTGCCAAAGTCAGACGTCATGAACACACGCTCATGCTTCTTGCTCCCAAAGCTTCACGCAAAGCAACGGCTTTGTCAGGCTAGACGGAGACGGCGTGTCAGGGGAGAGACGGAGATGAACGTTCCTTGACGACATGTGTAGTGCTGCGTAAGTAGAAGTGACGTCACAGCCAGCGGGATTTACAACTGTCAAACCGTGACCGATGTCATTGGGTTTTTCCTGCGTAGTGTGAGAGGTCTCACTTTGATTGGTGATATAATCACGTCAAATCAGTTTCTAGCAGGAAGGAAGACGGGTCACGATGAAAAGTGTTTGCTGAGAAACGTAGGTATGCTAATTATATGAATTATAAAAATGCCGAGAAATTTTGAAAGAACGTCGTGAAAATATTTGACAGGAAATGAAGACAATTGTAACTGTGGGGAATCAAATGTGGTCTCACACAGTATTTTGTTCGAATGTACACCTGCACACACTTGTACACGTGCACACACTTGTACACGTGCACACACTTGTACACGTGCACACACTTGTACACCTGCACACACTTGTACACGTGCACACACTTGTACACCTGCACACACTTGTACACGTGCACACACTTGTACACGTGCACACACTTGTACACGTGCACACACTTTTACACGTGCACACACTTGTACACGATGCACACACTTTTACACGTTCACACACTTTTACACGTGCACACACTTGTACACGTGCACAGAACACTTGTACACGTGCACACACTTGTACAGTGCACACACTTGACACGGCACAACTTGTACACGTGCACACACTTGTACACGTGCACACACTTGTAACGTGACCTTGTACACGTAATACAGTGTTGTACACGTGCACACACTTGTACACGTGCACACACTTGTACACGTGCACACCTTACACGTGCACTTACACTGCATTGTACACGTGCACACACTTGTACACGTCACACATTACACGTGCACACACTTGTACACGTGCACACACTTGTACACGTGCACACACTTGTACACGTGCACACACTTGTACACGTGCACACACTTGTACACGTGCACACACTTTGTGACACATGACACGTACACATTGTACACGTGCACACACTTTGTACACGTGCACACACTTGTACACGTGCACACACTTGTACACGTGCACACACTTGTACACGTGCACACACTTGTACACTGCACACACTTGTACACGTGCACACACTTTGTACACGTGCACACACTTGTACACGTGCACACACTTGTACACGTGCACACACTTGTACACGTGCACACACTTGTACACGTGCACACACTTTTACACGTGCACACACTTTTACACGTGCACACACTTGTACACGTGCACACACTTTTACACGTGCACACACTTTTACACGTGCACACACTTGTACACGTGCACACACTTGTACACGTGCACACACTTGTACACGTGCACACACTTGTACACGTGCACACACTTGTACACGTGCACACACTTGTACACGTGCACACACTTGTACACGTGCACACACTTGTACACGTGCACACACTTGTACACGTGCACACACTTGTACACGTGCACACACTTGTACACGTGCACACACTTGTACACGTGCACACACTTGTACACGTGCACACACTTGTACACGTGCACACACTTGTACACGTGCACACACTTGTACACGTGCACACACTTGTACACGTGCACACACTTGTACACGTGCACACACTTTTACACGTGCACACACTTGTACACGTGCACACACTTGTACACGTGCACACACTTGTACACGTGCACACACTTGTACACGTGCACACACTTGTACACGTGCACACACTTGTACACGTGCACACACTTGTACACGTGCACACACTTGTACACGTGCACACACTTGTACACGTGCACACACTTGTACACGTGCACACACTTGTACACGTGCACACACTTGTACACGTGCACACACTTGTACACGTGCACACACTTTACACGTGCACACACTTGTACACGTGCACACACTTGTACACGTGCACACACTTTTACACGTGCACACACTTTTACACGTGCACACACTTGTACACGTGCACACACTTGTACACGTGCACACACTTTTACACGTGCACACACTTGTACACGTGCACACACTTTACACGTGCACACACTTTACACGTGCACACACTTGTACACGTGCACACACTTTACACGTGCACACACTTGTACACGTGCACACACTTGTACACGTGCACACACTTGTACACGTGCACACACTTGTACACGTGCACACACTTGTACACGTGCACACACTTGTACACGTGCACACACTTTTACACGTGCACACACTTGTACACGTGCACACACTTTTACACGTGCACACACTTTTACACGTGCACACACTTGTACACGTGCACACACTTTACACGTGCACACACTTGTACACGTGCACACACTTGTACACGTGCACACACTTGTACACGTGCACACACTTGTACACGTGCACACACTTGTACACGTGCACACACTTGTACACGTGCACACACTTGTACACGTGCACACACTTGTACACGTGCACACACTTTACACGTGCACACACTTGTACACGTGCACACACTTGTACACGTGCACACACTTGTACACGTGCACACACTTGTACACGTGCACACACTTGTACACGTGCACACACTTGTTACACGTGCACACACTTGTACACGTGCACACACTTTTACACGTGCACACACTTTACACGTGCACACACTTTTACACGTGCACACACTTGTACACGTGCACACACTTGTAACGTGCACACACTTTTACACGTGCACACACTTGTACACGTGCACACACTTTACACGTGCACACACTTTTACACGTGCACACACCTTTACACGTGCACACACTTTTACACGTGCACACACCTTTACACGTGCACACACTTTTACACGTGCACACATTTTTACACGTGCACACACTTTTACACGTGCACACACTTTTACACGTTCACATACTTGTACACGTGCACACACTTGTACACGTGCACACACTTTTACACGTGCACAAACTTGTACACGTGCACACACTTTTACACGTGCACACACTTGTACACGTGCACACATCTTCAGGCGCGCGCATTATCTCGCACGCAAGTACATAAGCTATGAATTGTTTCTTTATTTATTTGGCAATGGTATCTCAAAAGTCTACTTTCAACAGAAAATGCGTGTTTTAAGAAGACAAGACAGACAAATTCACACGCGAACGCACACACACAGGAAACGTAAGAACTGGCGCATGCGTAAAATGGTATAACAATGCCAGGACGTTGCGCACTGCACAGCTGCCGATTGGCACAATTACCGGTCACGTCATTGCCGTTTCCGCCAACAACGAGTAGGACGTAAAACGTATACGAAGTCGAGGCGGATCCGCGGCAGGTCAGTTTGTCGTCGTTTTCGTTTTCACCCTCTTTGTTTGCTCGTCATTGATACCCTCTCTGCATTTGTGGCGGGGCTGGACACACGATTAGGCCTCGCTATGCATGAAAGAGGTGTGCATTTTAGCGCATACGTGTGATTTATCGCATAATTGTGTTTGGAGGAGACTGGCGATTATCTTCCTCATATTTGTGGATGCAACTCGATGCTTTTCGAAAGCTTCGAGAGTGTGTGAAAATCAAGGTTTTGAGGAGAAGGTAAACAACTTTCAAAATGTTAAGTCGCCAAAAACAAATCTTCAACAGTATGGTTTCCTCCTCTAGTACTCATTTCATTCTACGCCACTGAGACGAGGCAGTTTAACTGAATATGGCAGTAAACTCAGCACCAGTTGTTCGGTCCAAGTTACGTCTGGTGTAATACTCGTGCGAGATGTTGCGACTCTTACGTGTGACGGGCGTTTGAACTGTCCTCGCGGGTGATGCAGCAAACACTAGACTTTTGTGTTAACTGCAGTAGCGAGAACTCTGTTTAACTATTGTTAAATTCGAGTTGATGATTGTGTCAAAATACAAGTGTAATTTGCCGAAATAAATTCAACTATCTGTTCTTTGCAGTCTTTGTGACTTGTGCTGTATACGATCACTCTCAAAGTAACAGGAGATGAATAGGAAAGTATATTTTGGCACAACCGAATCGCGGATATTCCTGTCAGCCATACGTTCCTAATTTTGTGGAGATTGCAACCCAATCAAATCAACCATAAAACTATCGATTTTTAGTTTAAAAACCGGCATTCCAGTCAATAAACCTTGCTCAGTGTTTACTAATAGTTGGCTCCTTAATGTTTGTAAAGGGGGCGGGGATTTGATAAAATGAATTATATAGAAGTGGTGTGGGTTTTGTATAATTGTGCTTGATGGAAGGTTGGAAATAGAATTAGCCTCCGTCACTTTGAGACTCGTCTAGGGTTCTACAAAAACTGTGATTGCACCCAAAAAGGGAGCCTAATTCCAACATTCCATCAAGCAAAATTACACAAAACCACTTCTATATAATTCATATTGTCAAATCCCCGCCCCCTTTACAAACATTAACACTCACCTCCGCTCACTCCTGTTTCGGCGCTTAAACTTTGCATGACGTAATTGTCGCAATTTATCACAAATGAATTATAATTTTACAAATAGATAAGTACACGTTCGTTTATAAAAAAAATGTAATATGGTAATTATGAGAAGAGTAGATAGTTCACAGAGAACCAGTCGACTTATTGATACACAATATACTTTAATGACCAATACGTTCATTACCTCAATAAACACAAGACAGGTAAACTGTACGTCTATCGATATTCAACGTACATCACTCACGTTGACACGGAACCAACTGACCACACGAAGCATGCTTGAGAGACGGTGACATGCACGACAAGATTTTATTTCGCAACAATGTGCGTGTGTGTGTGCATGCGTGCGTGGTGTGTGTGTGTGTGTGCGTCCATGCGTGTATGTTATGGCGTAACTATGAACGTATATTATTGTTAATATGTTCAATTGCGAGTATTGTAAACATGTTGTGCATTAGATATTGTTTCATTGAATTGCGCTAATATCTTTCTTGGCTTATTCCTGCTGCAGATAGTTCATTTCGTGGCCTGGTAAGTTTCCAAATGAAACATAACGTTCACGCACACGCCTAGTGTGGACACTGTTCTCGCTGTCACAAACCTGAGAGGTCAATGTTGAACACACAATGACATGACATCTTAGCGTTTAGTGCAATGTCACAGACAGTCCAGGTATCGGTCGAGGGATCGTACGCTTCGATGACAGACGACCAACCCTCAGGATCATGACCTCCTGCCACGAGTATCGACCCGCGCCACACGACTGCTGGGGCGTTGACGTGGGCCAGCTGTGGCCGACTCAGTCTTGTCCAACTGTCTGAGGCCGGGTCGTATTTTAGACAACTCCGGCGAAACCCTCCCACCAGGTAAATGGAGTCGTTCAAAGTAACGGCAGCGCCGACGTCACACACGTCCGGTGTGTCTGATTGAGTGTTCCAACTGCCCCGCGTCGTGTCTAGCACCTGGGTGCAGCGCAAGGGCGTGTTATAGGCATCTCGCCCACCGAAGACAAAGAGTTTGTTGCCGAATGTGGCAACCGGTGCACCACACACCGCCTGAGGCATGTCGGCCACTGTCGACCACTGCCGCCGCCTAAAGTCCAGACACTCGACCGACGCCAGCACGTCGCCAATACCTCTCCCTCCCACCACATACACGCCGCCGCTCAGCGAGACACTGCGATGGTGACACCGAGCAGTGATCAGTGGCGGCATCGACTCCCACTTCTTTGTGACCACATCGTAGAGCCAACATTGCTCCAACGCATTTTTCGATAAGCCGCCTGTGCGTGCGTGCGTGCGTGCGTGCGTGCGTGCGTGTGTCGTGTATGTGTTTATATGATTTTGACCTGTTTACAATTAATTCTTGACTGTTGCTCCTAATATCCATACCAGTAGAGTGTTAAAAAATGTACTTTGTAAATTGTATGCATGTAGTCAACTTCTTATATGGCCAACCCTTCAGCAAACCCAAAGTGACCTTTTAAGGCAGATGGCCTCTGGTGAGGGGAACCATCGGTAAATGCCCCTGTTTCAAGGCAAACTGGTCGCTCCTTTTTTCGAGACATCTAACATTGCAACAATACCGTCTATGTGATGTTTTGTCAAGAATGACGAGTTTGTATGGTAGGCCTTCTTAATTTGTTTTTGACTTGTGGTTAAAGATTGCAGTTTTTGACTGTCGATTGGCTGAAGAGGGGAAGATTCTTCATCCAACCCTGACCATTGGCCACATTAGCCGGGTGGCCGCTGGTGAGACGTAGTTTGTATTAGAAAATGCTATTACAATGAACATTTAGCCGTATAATCCTGGTGGCCGATGGCGAGGGGACCGTATAAGAAGGGGACTACTGTATATGTCGTCAAGTAAAGTATCTGCAAAGTTCAATATGTACACATCGCGCTGTGTATTCATATAATGTATAATGTATAATATATATATATATATATATATATATATATATATATATATATATATATATATATATATGTATAATACACATGGTTATATCAGCGTTCGGCGTGTTTGTAAACACGATCCGGTTGAATGAGTGTGAATAGATGCGGCCGGCCGAAACAAGAGACAAGTTGCTGCGCTGATCGAAGCGACATCGGTCGCTGGCGCTCCAGTACATGTTGCGTAATTTTGTACCGGACGACGGTCGTGGGGCGTGGCAGAGACTGGCTGTCCACGCACGTGTGACTGTCTGTCGAACGATCATGGGATGTGCCGATTATGTTGCGCGGAGCAAGTGAAACTCGAAAGAAGCGCCTTTAACATGTTCTCTAAGCTGATACAGTTCTAAGCAATAGCTTAATTTGAAAGAAATGATCTTACTAATAACATTGAAAGTCTTCGAAAAGACATCGATTGACGGCTTGTCTCTCCGACTAGATTACCCGGACGTGAACCAGTACCATGACATTTAAGGTGGGTAAAGGCGGAGCAGAAGTACATACTCTTTAACTGTATACCTAGCCAATACACTGCTAAGAAGGTCTACTTGGCTCTATGCTCTTTAATTAATTGCTGAAGTTTGACAAATAGAGATTATATTTTAGTTCTAATATCTACA
>JAODUO010001732.1:5000-27500 GCA_025642075.2 Ridgeia piscesae
TGTTTGAAGGTTGTCAACGTTGAATTTCCTGGGTCTAAAGGGAGTTTTTGGGAATTGTCATTAATACGAGCATAGCTAATGTCAGGGAATAAATAATTATTTAGTTCTGAATACACCAGACATCCTGTGCTGGCACTGAGGGTGGTCACTGCCAGGGTGTTTGTGTGAGTTTGTGTGTGTGTGTGTGTGTGTGTGTGTGTGTGTGTGTGTGTGTGTGTGTGTGTGTGTGTGTGTGTGTGTGTGTGTGTGTGTGTGTGTGTGTGTGTGTGTGTGTGTGTGTGTGTGTGTGTGTGTGTTTTATGTGTGTTTGGATGTGTGTTTGTGTGTGTGAGTGTATAGTGACATACCTCTACATCCGAATCCGAGAACTGACGCATACGGAACCGTTTCAATATCGGAGTTGCACATCTGCGTAAAACGTATTTGTGGGCATACAAATTGTGGTGACGCCAGTGCGACTGTAGTCTTTAATACTGAAATAATTATATTGGTTAATGTCGTCGCCCACAGAAAAGACCGTCAAGCAAAAATATATATGTGTAAGTTGTGTTGGTTTGTATACTATACATATGACCAAAACAATTTAACATGTTATGCATTCAAATAGTGCTGGACTGTCGTCACGTGACGTGCATTGTTTCTGCGACTACGTCACAACCAGTTGAACGTACGACGTCGGAGTACACGGACGTGTTATATGGCGGCTTCTAGACGTGGACCCAGAACAGTCTTCTCCTGCTGCACGAAGATCTAGGATCGGACATTGCGTCACCCGAGAAGACAAAACGGACACTTCACCGGCGCCATCCTCGTTCCAAGTGACCGACGCTGACAAGGCTGCAAGAAGGATTGTCATTCGATGTATTGTTTCATGGGAAAATAAAACTTCTTAATTTAGTCTAAATTTTAGATGGCGTACATGTTTTACAGTGATTGAAACGTAATTTTATTTTACGGTGACATACCGTAATGTTTTACGATAGAATACTGTTAATTATACGGTAATTTCTAAGAGTGTATATATTATATACCTCATTGTCACGGGGATGGACAATGCTTTCCAATAATTTATGACATCGTAATCAGTATATAGGTGACGTAGATATAAATAACCAATGAAATGTTGTAACATTTCCAGGATTGCACAATTTGTAGGGAAGGACGGATACAGTGGGTATATTAAGCGCCGACCGACCTTCATTTGACATTAATGTTAAAAAAAATGGTTCATCATTGCTAAAATACACATGCACCATTTATTAACTAATTCTCTCTCTCTCTCTCTCTCTCTCACTCACTCACTCACTCACTCACTCACTCACTCACTCACACACACACACACACACACACACACACACATATATATATATATATATATATATATATATATATATATATAATGTCATTCATCTACACCTGAATTAAGTGTAGAGGTATGGCTTAATTGAAGTAGCTAAGAACTGATGCATATATATATATATATATATATATATATATATATATATATATATATATATATATATATTATATATATATATATATATGTATGTATGTATATCGTGTTAGTTTGTATATAATTAGTTTAACCAACACAAATTTGCAAGTAGCAATTCAAATAGTGCTGGACTGTCGTCACGTGACGTGCATTGTTTCTGCGAATACGTCACAACCAGTTGAACGTACGACGTCGGAGTACACGGACGTGTTATATGGCGGCTTCTAGACGTGGACCCAGAACAGTATTCTCCTGCTGCACGAAGATCTAGGATCGGACATTGCGTCACCCGAGAAGACACAACGGACAGTTCACCGGCGCCATCTTCGTTCCAAGAGACCGACGGTGACAAGGCGAGCTGGCTGCAGGAAGGAGTGTGCGCGTGCGCGTGCGCGTGCGCGTGCGCGTGCGCGCGTGCGCGTGCGTGCGTGCGTGCGTGCGTGCGTGCGTGCGTGCGTGTGTGCGTGTGTATAGAAGGTATATCGTTGTATTCAACTATGTTAACGACATTGTATTATGTTCGTTTGTGCTAACCGCTTTAATATTCAAAATCAATATTAGGACGCATTTTTTCAACCATTGCGCAACTGGAACGAACTCAGTGGCGCTGCTTATTACATTGTGATGTAAAACATGTAACCACATTACGAGCAACTGGTTCGTCAGACTCTTGGATATGTACACATAATTAATGAAATACTGTTTGTCAGAGCCACTGAATAAGTGATGCATTCACAGACCGAGTTACTACACTTCACCGAGTTGTTGACTTCACTCGAATTGTCACTGACATCAATCACAGTGTGTGCGACAGGTCGCATTTGTAATCCATCAAAATGTTGTAATCATCGCTACTATTTCAATAGATATCACGCAGTAAAACATCACCGATAACAGCATCTCAACCTGGCCTTACTGTTAGCAAGAACACATTCGCAAGGTGGCAGCACTTGTTAAAAAACAGTGCACCGACGTGTAACACACGTAAATATTGTGCGTATTGTGTTGAAAGTAGCTCAGTTTAAAAAAATATAAAAAATATACCGTGACGCTGTGCTTGTCAAATTATGATGACAAGTGCTGTAAATTATATGTTCTTATGTTTGGGCTGTGGTTGTTCAGCCGCTTCACTCCCCCTTTAATTTAGAATAGGTTTTATAGTATAGTATCCTTATTTAATTTCGTATGTCAAAGTCGGCCTGAGAACTATGCTAAACACGTGTCGAAACACAACATTTGTTCACAGAATCTCGTGAATTCACTTACTTAACACACGCTATTTCACGTAGGCCTACGGAAACTCGTGATTTCACGTGCGGTAAACACGTGTCAAAACACCAGATTTGTTAATAGCACCCCGTGAATTGACTTAAAGAAAACACGTAGGCCTAAATACACATACGCAAGACATGTGATTTCATGCTGGGAAATTAATGAGTTGAACTGTTTGAACACTGTTGAACTGTGCGTGTGCGTGTGCGTGTGCGTGGGCGTGTGCGTGTGCGTGTGCGTGTGCGTGTGCGTGTGCGTGCGCGTGGGGCGCGCGTGCGTGCGTGCGTGCGTGTGTATAGAAGGTATATCGTTGTATTCAACTATGTTAACGACATTGTATTATGTTCGTTTGTGCTAACCGCTGTAATATTCAAAATCAATATTAGGACGCATTTATTCAACCATTGCGCAACTGGAACGAACTCAGTGGCGCTGCTTATTACATTGTGACGTAAAACATGTAACCACATTACAAGCAACTGGTTCGTCTGACTCTTGGATATGTACACATAATTAATGAAATACTGTTTGTCAGAGCCACTGAATAAATGATGCATTCACAGACCGAGTTACTACACTTCACCGAGTTGTTGACTTCACTCGAATTGTCACTGACATCAATCACAGTGTGTGCGACAGGTCGCATTTGTAATCCATCAAAATGTTGTAATCATCGCTACTATTTCAATAGATATCACGCAGTAAAACATCACCGATAACAGCATCTCAACCTGGCCTTACTGTTAGCAAGAACACATTCGCAAGGTGGCAGCACTTGTTAAAAAACAGTGCACCGACGTGTAACACACGTAAATATTGTGCGTATTGGTTGCTGTATTACGAGGCTGAGCCCAGGGTTGGGTCCAAATACATACGTTGTGATCATATTCAAAATACAACTGGCCAAATCAAATTCAAATACAAATACGTTGCTTTTGCAGATTTCAATTCAATACAATTACAAATAAAAAATTCCAATTCAAATACAAATACACTGCCATTTGTTATTCAAATACGATTCAATTACATTGCCATTTTAAATAATTGACATTTGATTCACATATAATTCAAATACGTGGCCCGTCTTTCCATTATAATTCAAGTGTATCATAGTAGGTAGAATTTTGTCTTTGACTTGATTGACTGCTGTAGACTAATTGGTAGGCACGTTTACTAGACTGTCGTTATCTCACTTATCTGTACTACTGTACCAATTAGTGGGTAGTTCTTCCCCTGCACTGGAAGAAATCCTAGGCAAGATGGCAGCGCCCTGTGTTGAAAGTAGCTCAGTTTAAAAAAATATAAAAAATATACCGTGACGCTGTGCTTGTCAAATTATGATGACAAGTGCTGTAATTTATATGTTCTTATGTTTGGGCTGTGGTTGTTCAGCCGCTTCACTCCCCCTTTAATTTAGAATAGGTTTTATAGTATAGTATCCTTATTTAATTTCGTATGTCAAAGTCGGCCTGAGAACTATGCTAAACACGTGTCGAAACACAACATTTGTTCACAGAATCTCGTGAATTCACTTACTTAACACACGCTATTTCACGTAGGCCTACGGAAACTCGTGATTTCACGTGCGGTAAACACGTGTCAAAACACCAGATTTGTTAATAGCACCCCGTGAATTGACTTAAAGAAAACACGTAGGCCTAAATACACATACGCAAGACATGTGATTTCATGCTGGGAAATTAATGAGTTGAACTGTTTGAACACTGTTGAACTGTGCGTGTGCGTGTGCGTGTGCGTGTGCGTGTGCGTGTGCGTGTGCGTGTGCGTGTGCGTGTGCGTGTGCGTGTGCGTGTGCGTGTGCGTGTGCGTGTGCGTGTGCGTGTGCGTGTGCGAGTGCGTGTGCGTGTGCGTGCGTGTGCGTGTGCGTGTGCGTGTGCGTGTGCGTGTGCGTGTGCGTGGCGTGCGCGTGCGTGCGCGCGTGCGCGCGCGCGTGCGTGCGTGTGTATAGAAGGTATATCGTTGTATTCAACTATGTTAACGACATTGTATTATGTTCGTTTGTGCTAACCGCTGTAATATTCAAAATCAATATTAGGACGCATTTATTCAACCATTGCGCAACTGGAACGAACTCAGTGGCGCTGCTTATTACATTGTGACGTAAAACATGTAACCACATTACAAGCAACTGGTTCGTCAGGCTCTTGGATATGTACACATAATTAATGAAATACTGTTTGTCAGAGCCACTGAATAAATGATGCATTCACAGACCGAGTTACTACACTTCACCGAGTTGTTGACTTCACTCGAATTGTCACTGACATCAATCACAGTGTGTGCGACAGGTCGCATTTGTAATCCATCAAAATGTTGTAATCATCGCTACTATTTCAATAGATATCACGCAGTAAAACATCACCGATAACAGCATCTCAACCTGGCCTTACTGTTAGCAAGAACACATTCGCAAGGTGGCAGCACTTTTTAAAAAAAACAGTGCACCGACGTGTAACACACGTAAATATTGTGCGTATTGGTTGCTGTATTACGAGGCTGAGCCCAGGGTTGGGTCCAAATACATACGTTGTGATCATATTCAAAATACAACTGGCCAAATCAAATTCAAATACAAATACGTTGCTTTTGCAGATTTCAATTCAATACAATTACAAATAAAAAATTCCAATTCAAATACAAATACACTGCCATTTGTTATTCAAATACGATTCAATTACATTGCCATTTTAAATAATTGACATTTGATTCACATATAATTCAAATACGTGGCCCGTCTTTTCATTATAATTCAAGTGTATCATAGTAGGTAGAATTTTGTCTTTGACTTGATTGACTGCTGTAGACTAATTGGTAGGCACGTTTACTAGACTGTCGTTATCTCACTTATCTGTACTACTGTACCAATTAGTGGGTAGTTCTTCCCCTGCACTGGAGGAAATCTGGGTTCCTTTGTCTTAGCCCAGGATGTTTACACAGCAGGTGACAGCAGGATTCTTTGAAGCCCCTTCCCTGTGAATACCTGCCTTTATGGCTATAGATAAGGCCCACACTAAAAGGCAGACCACGAAAGGACGGACCGCGCGGAATGGGCGACCACATTCACAAAGATGCTACCGATCTGAGTTCCATATTTACAAGCTTTGTAGTTGTTTGCATGTGCTATCGGAAATATTGGAGTGCGTTCTTGTTGTATCGTACTAACAATTCTAACTGTAATACCTGAATGGTGCTTCTTGCATTTATAAAATCTTAAACATAAATTACACGTTTAGCTATATTCGATCAGTTGTAAACATACGTCCCACGCAGACGGCGGCGTCGGGCAGTCGTTTTGTTTAAATCGTTTGATGTAATAACTCGCGTAGCGGTGCATGTTTTCGCTTGGTACCAATACCTGTTATTGTCTTACTTGAATAATGAATTTATTGAAACAGCCATCTAGCAGGTGAGGAATTATGAGGCTGCTCCAGGAGTCTTAATGCTCTTTAATCTACTGTCAACAGTGATACGTGGTTTGATCTTAGTTGGATTGCACTGCAAACTGCACATTTATTAGTGGGTGTGTGAGTAGTTTATGCTATTTAATGGGATGTTCCTGTTCACTGAGATCACGGACATTGTGTCTCTGACTAATTGTTTCTTAACGTAACAGCACGCCTAACGGTACATGTTTTCACGGGACACTGACACCTGGTTATTGGATGCTGGCCTTTGTTTAGGACATCTGAAGCACTAGCAGGCTTGATTGTGTTTGATCTGGTCTTTAGGGACATACTTGGTTTGGTCTCAGGTGGACTGCTCTGCCAGCTGCATAATATGTTATGCATTAATGAGTGTATGAGTAGTTCACAAAACTTTTATCAAATGTGGTGGACCTTATCTCTTCACAACTTTACTTTGTAGGCCTGGTTAGTACTACTGCTTATGCTACTTATTACAATTACAGTCGTTTTACCACACACATTAAACGTGCCGTCATTTTAATTATAACACTGATATGGCCTACAGTTATATTAATATTATTTTAATAAAATTAACAGACTAATAATTATTATCAATTTAATTACATAAATATATTAATCTAAATTTAATAACATTAAAATATTAATATAAATGTAGGTCATATGCAGTCATGCATGCTAAGATATATTATATAAATCTTAGCATGCACAAGACTGTATACGTTTTGTGTACGAATATCTGTACACGCTATTTGTAACAATTGAGATTGAAACGAAGCATGTATGTGCGTGATTTGTGTGTGTATGATTGTGTGTATATTATGAGCGTGTTGCAAAGAGACGATTAGCGTCGGTGAGTGCGAAGCACAAATAAATTCGAAGGGCATGTGCACTGGTAAGAAATGATACAACAATAAATACGAAAATATATTATTACACATTTTGTTCTTATTGGTCAATACATTGCGTCCGTGAAGTCGAATTATTGACGATATTGTCTATGTGTAATATCTATCCACTTTAAATGCGGATTATTGACGGCGATGATAACAAGGAGAACCGACCTCTTCACGGCATCGAGCGAAGCCACGTCGGTCACACTTGCACTCGCAGCAAACGGGACGGCGCCGACGACGGTTGCTGTACCAGTCCTTTGTCACTCGGCATGTGCACGACCCGTACCTGCATCTCACACTGCAGCGTTTCACTGAAATCAGACATGACAGCAGATTGTTATTATAAAATACCGTATATTGTAGATTTAATGAAACTATGTGTTACAAATAATTGAACATAGTTATTGTACTTTATTTTACATAAATATTTTCCCTGCCATTCAACAACTGCAATTGTAATGTTAGTTCATATACCGAACTTAATCCGATGTTTCATTCGGGCTTTCTTTGACAGGTGACACATTTCAAGTATTCAGCGGTCAACAATATTTACTGGACTCGTGTGTCCACTTGCTGCTTGAGTTACACTTGATCCATTATTCACAATCCCCTTGTGTCCACTTGCTGCTTGAGTTACACTTGATCCATTATTCACAATCCTCGTGTGTCCACTTGCTGCTTGAGTTACACTTGATCCATTATTCACAATCCTCGTGTGTCCACTTGCTGCATGAGTCACACTTGATCCATTATTCGCAATCCCCTTGTGTCCACTTGCTGCATGAGTCACTCTTGATCCATTATTCACAATCCTCGTGTGTTCACTTGCTTCATGAGTTACACTTGCTCCATTATTCACAATCGTCGTGTGTCCATTTGCTGCATGAGTCACACTTGATCCATTCTTCACAATCCTCGTGTGCCCACTTGCTGTGTGAGTCACACTTGATCCATTCTTTACAATCCTTGTGTGCCCATTTGATTCATGTGTCACACTTGATCCATTCTTCACAATCCTTGTGTGCCCACTTGCTTTGTGAGTCACACTTGATCCATTCTTCACAATCCTCGTGTGTCCACTTGCTACATGAGTCACACTTGATCCACCTTTCACAACCCTCGTGTGTCCACTTGCTACATAAGACACACTTGATCCATTCTTCACAACCCTCGTGTGTCCACTTGCTGCATGAGTCACACTTGATCCAGTTTTCACAACCCCCGTGTGTCCACTTCCTGCACGAGTCACACTTGATCCAATCTTCACCACTCCAGATCCAGAATACAGTTCTGAACAAAATGTACATGTAACATCCTAAAAACTCTCCTCTTGTTGTTACCCGCCTTTCTTCCCGATTAATCTATAAAACACGCTTGTATCGTCCTAAACCTATTATGCTATGTCATCATATCATGGCTCACGGCTGCCTCTCCAACGTTCATTTCTTTGTCGCGACGTTTTGCCACCGCTTCGTTTGTAGCATTTGATGACCATTTTTATGCGTCAGTTTTCCAATGAATTGTTTTAATTTGTCATTTTCTTTTATACGTGTGCAATGATAGATAATCTAGACCTAGTCAAGCCGGGGCAGAGTGGAATTTTTTTCCATTTTGCACCACCCACTTTGGTCGGGTTTATTTCGGTTACTGCTGTCGAAAACACAGTATGAATTACAAGATATTTTGGCAAGAAGTGTCGAATTATATATATAAATATAAGTCGTAGTATTTGACCAATACACCTGGTTAGTTCTAGTTTTAAAGACGTAGCTGCATCTGAATATATATATTTGTAAGTAAGGCAACAGCAGCCAATCCGAACTCAATACTGTTGTTTTGACTAAATTTGCGCTTGACAGGTTTGATGTATGTTCGTGCCAGTATGCCGCACCTATACATTGTGTTGTTCACTTGTAAATTCGGTCGACAGTTCGAACTTCAAATACCCATATATTAAACATTCGATACTATTATTGTTGAAATCAGTTTTCCAGGAAGTATGTAACATAAATTCATCTGGACGGATGGGAGGGGCTAGGCGGGTCGTGGCGGGACTGGGCGGGTCGTGGCGGACCTGGGCGGCTCGTGGCGGGACTGGGCGGGTCATGGGGGGGACGGGACTGGACTTGCCAGCTTGAACCTCGGGCACAACAACTTTCAGTAAGAGGAAAACCGCTATCCCCATTTTAGTGGCCTCGGGTTACAATTTGGCGACTAGGGATGGCTCTTATCACAATAGTTAATTAAATAAATTAGTATCATTGTAATTGTAACTACACCTTTCCATGTAATTGTATTTCGCCTTAGAAACAATAACATTAATAACGACAGTTAATTATTTAATTACTGTAGCGGTTATGACACACACACACACACACTATATATATATATATATATATATATATATATATATATATATATATATATTTATTTATTTATATATATATATATATATATATATATATATATATATATATTATTATATATATTATATATATATATATATTATATATATATATATATATATATATATATATATATATATATATATATATATATATATATATATATGCCTACGTGGCACCAATTGTTATACCTAGATTCAGAATTAGGATTGCATTAAAAAAATTGCATTTTTCCCGTGACACTAACGCAGATATAACTACTTTATTCGGATACGCATAATTTTTGTCATTGCCACCACCATCGCTGTTTAAATTATATTTTGAATTTTGCCACTGTTTGGCAATAATACAGGTTGGATCGATAGTTCGCCCACTTTTGATAACATATATATTTATATAATCTAGAATATTTACATAGTTTAGAATATCTGACTATTCTCAATCACTTACTGTTTTGTGATACACTTTATTTGTATTTTATCACTTGAGCAAATATATTTTGTCAAATGTGACCACTATTTTCATTGTTTCATTCATTTTTATGCAGTTCTGCAGCTTCGAAAAACCATGATTTCACCTTGTGTAACCCACTGCCCCTGTGGTCGGATATCACACCAATGAGTCCTTGACATATCTACACACTCTGTCATGTCTTAAGCTTTATTTCAACCGTAAATTACTGCCAACCTCCCGTTCTAGGCCAACATTAAAATTAGCATTGATCTTACTTCTAGCTGGAGATGTAAGTCTTAATCCTGGATCTGCGGTCAGGCGCAACAACCGCCTCGTCACCATGAACATTCGTTCCATTCGTGAAAAACAGCCTCCTTTACTGATTTATTACTTTCTAAAATAATTGATATTCATGCTGTCACTGAGACGTGGCTCAGACCCCGTGACACAGCCGCGTGTATTGCTGACATATCCCCGCCTGGTTATGCCTTTCACCATGGTGGTGTTGTATTTCTCATTTCAAAACTGTTCAAAGTAAACCTGCATGCCAGTCCTGACTATTCCAGCTTTAAGTTTCTATGTATTGACATATACAATTATATCTTTCTAGATACTGTGTTTGTATTTATCGCCCTCCAGTTCACCCAGTTAACTTCTTCGAAAAATTCCGGATCTCTGGGCAAATGTGGCAACCATGCACATTTTTTACATCGTTTGTGATTTATAATTTCATCTGGACATACCGACTGCAACAACTACCACATTTAATTATATTCTGGCGTTTGACACAAATCATGTCACCTTCCCAACATACATATATGGCCTTTGGATCGACCTCTTGTAATTCGCTCGTCCTGTCAAATAAATTCAGACACCCACAGTTTCAGGTAGTTTATCGGACCATAACACGGTAATACCTTATCTTAAAGTGTTTTTCAGTCACTCACAGTATCAACATGGCAGCACTAATGACTGATATCCTCACATCTGACCTTGTTACACATCCTAAAGAAAATGCATTAGACTTATACGAACGGTACCGTCAAATACATAAGACATTGCTTGCACATATTAAATACAAATATGTGTCACAAAAGTTGCCAGCTCCTTGGATGACCCCAGGAATGATACAATCTAGAAGGCGCCGTCTGGAACATGTTTGGCGAAATTCGTGTTCATCACTGGACAGGTCACGCCACTCACGACAATGTCATCTATGTTTTCGAGAAATGGCAAAAGCAAAATCGAATTATTACGAAAACATTGTTTCAAACAACTCTGCTACGTCACAACAGCTATGGAAATGCATAAATCAAATCTCACAAAGGCGGCCTGTTTCATTTCTAAACATGCATCAATCAAGTCATTGTATGACTTTTTGTAGTCTTTTTTAAAAACAACATTACCCTTATCCATTTCGCTATCATAGGTCTTACTCCAGACTTTGTAAATACAGACTTTTCAGAAGTGAATTTCTAACTCGCATCGTTTAAGCCAGTCACAATCCCTGAAGTTAAAAAATAATAATCATGTCGTCCCCAAGTAAATCCTGTTCCTTAGATTCCTACTACTTTCATCCATCCGTCGAAGACTCGCACATTGTACAATTACGAGATTGCTTGATCTCTTGGTTTTGTCGAGCCACTGAGATCGAAATTCGAGGATATTGGCGCATAAGAAGTCATCATCATTATATTTTATTTTTTATTGCGACATAATCTATGGACATTACCAGGTAATGTGGAAACCTTGAACGCACGAAAACGAAGATCGGCGAGACGATGGAGTGAAGAACTGGACGAATAGGTTCATTCTTCCTGAAGGTGTTCCACTCTCACTTTATCTTGCACTCTCGGCTGTGCGTGGTTTTGTTTCCGTAATCACGAGACTTCGTTTGGGACCCATGGTTTACTATTTGTCTTGATCAAATACCAGGAATTATGAAACTATACTGTCAGGGGCAAGAACATGTTCGATAGTTATTATGACTCTTTCAGATATAACAAATAATACTATTCACATGATATGCACATGTTTTAATCAGTACAACGAAACGAAGCACTCTTAGCAAGGACCAACCCAAGCAATGACAGCCTGGCTGCAATTGGTGGCCCTAAGGATGATCAATGTGTGTATACTGACCTTATTTCATATCATCATCTGTTGTCGCAATAAATGTTCGTGTGCAAACATCCATCAACTATATTTGTGCACTACTGCGTGATGGAGCACATCAACCACGCAGATAAATGCATTTAGGTATTACACATATTGGGGAAATAAATAGTTACCATATATTTGTTCGTATGTTTCCGAAAAGCCTGTAATGCAAAAATAATGTTCTTTACTCCTGCTGCTCAATGGAAAGAGCTTGTTTTCAGCAGGTGCGTTGCATACTATATGTGTGTATACATGCATACGTGCATGCACCCACGTGTACACACACGTATACACATACAACAACAGGTATACGTGCGCACAGGCACGTACGAGCACACACATATACACGCAAACTAGCACGCACACAAGCGCGCACGCACACACACATACACACACACACACACACACACACACACACACACACACACCGGAAACGCACTTTATACTCGCATAGGCACACGCACAAGTATATTTGTTTAGAAACACAAACTCTTTTATAGAAACATGTGGTATGAAAACGAAATTAGATTTGATTTGGTTTTGTTTGGTTCTGGTTCTGGTTCTGGTTCTGGTTCTGGTTCTGGTTCTGGTTCTGGTTCGGTCCGGTCCGGTCCGCTCCGCTCCGGTCCGGTCCGGTCCGGTCCGGTCCGGTCCGGTCCGGTCCGGTCCGGTCCGGTCCGGTCCGGTCCGGTCCGGTCCGGTCCGGTCCGGTCGGTCCGGTCCGGTCCGGTCCGGTCCGGTCCGGTCCGGTCCGTCGTCCGGTCCGTCCGGTCGGTCCAGGTCCGGTCGGTCCTGGTCTCGTCCGGTCCGGTCGGTCCGGTCCGGTCCGGTCCGGTCGGTCGAGTCGTTCGATTCGATTCGATTGTTCATTTCAATTCAATTCAATTCAATCGGTATTCAATTATAGTTATTACAGAAACAAACAATTTGTAATACGTGGCACACACACGAGCACACACACACACACACACACACACACACACACACACACACACACACACACACACACACACACACACACACACACACACACACACACACACACACACACACACACACACACACACACACACACACACACACACACACACACACACACACACACACACACACACACACACACACACACACACACACACACACACACACACACACACACACACACAACACACAACACACCACACACACACACACACACACACACACACACACACACACACACACACACATATATATTGTGGAACCAACTAAATAAAGCACGGAGGAGAAAATAGCTTATATTAATCATGTCCATCACTCTGTATAAAACGTTTTGTTTAATTTACATATGATTGATATATCAGGGTTTGCTCTCTAGCATTCCAGCTCATTAACCTGATTTCGCTTTTTGAATGAATTTCGTTTTTTTACAGAGATCTCAAATATTGAAAACATTCTACCCAGGCGCATCACCTGGTTACTTCCGCCTGTGTACCATAGAAATAATGTCATCGGATAAAAGAGAGGCTCTTTGCATTTTGAATAATCTCCGAAAATTCAGTAATGGGTCCTGTTTAGCGGTGAATTCTATCATTTCGCAGATGACACCACATTGGAAGGGCTGGTAACGAACACAAACGAGTCCGAATACCGCCATGTAATGAACAGGCCAGTGTCGGTGAATGGCTGAATGCTTCCAATTTCTGGGCAAGATAGTCTCCAATGACGTGGAATGGGGAACAACACAGATACAATCGTGACCATTATGTACTTCCTGCGTCAACTAAAGTATCAGTATGTGTATCGTCCGGCGGCAGCAGGCTTGACAGAGGTGCGAAAACCGCTTACAAAAGTGTCGGAAGTGAACTCGCCCCACTAACAGCTATATACAACGATAGATCCAGAAAAGAGAGCTGGAAATATTATCTCTGCCCAAACTCTCCCCGTTCATCATCTGTTCGAAATAGTATCGGTTAGTGATTCGTACAAAATATCCCTCGCACTTTACTCATTAATGATTGAACATCATAGATCCAGGTGTCACTGACGGTGTCCATTGTCTGCCCATACATCACGACACCTTTATGTTCACCTTGGACGAACTGGATTAGGCTCAACACACGTCATACGGAGTCGGACGTAGCACAGTGCTTGGGAAGGTGGTGGAGGATACTTTCAGCATGTATGAATTTGTTTGTCAATGTCACCCTCATACGAGATAGAATTGCACAACATGTGACCAGACAACAATACAGTTTCTAACCCCGGGGCCGTGTCTTTGTTTTGTTATGATGGGTAAACGTTTAGCCGGATTAGCATACAGGTCATGTTGATAATTATGAACGATATCTAGGCTAGTCATACACATTGTCCGCCAGGGGGAGGTTCGAAGTCATCCGTGTCATTTATTTTCTTCCTGAAATCAACATTTATTTTTACCAACACTCGTGCGACTGTGCATGTAACTTGGCCGGGAAGACAGTAAGGAGCATGTGTAACGGTAACCGAGGTTATTGCGGGAAGCTTACCGGGTACAGTTTACCGGGTACAGTTTACCGGGTACAGTTTACCGGGTACAGTTTACCGGGTACAGTTTACCGGGTACAGTTTACCGGGTACAGCTCACTTGTAGTACACCATTCGTTATTCTGTCCTTAATAAAACGCCAAATTATAATGATTTTAAATATACGTTTGAGCCTTGGAACGATTTCAAGAATTTGAGCCAGTAATGAAATGTTGCTTAAGGCGTCACAAACGTGCTTGCACCTTCCTGATTGCGTACGATAATCTGCGGCGATCTGAAGCATATCAGGCCAAGTACTTTGGAAATGACAAAATAAGAGTAACTTGGAAATCCTGTTGGTTTTTTTAATTGACCACAGCCAAAATTAGAAAGATACGTAAAGGATGCGCACAACTATCAACAGTTTTAGTGTCTCTTTGTGGAGAGGGAAGGGGTCGTGAAAATGCGTATTCTTTGTTCTCTTCCGAAAATGTTCACAAATATTAACCACTCCATTATAAATTTGCCAAATGGTTTTAATTTGTAAGACATTTTCCATATGTCGTCAAGCCTTAGTCTATATTTAAGTTCGGCATTGATCATTCTCCGTTCATTATATTTTCAGTTCACTATTGGGCAAAAACATTGAAATAATTATTCAATTTGTTTATGGGTATTAATCAAACCCAATGAATTACCAAATTTTACACGACATTTAAAATTAAGAAATATAATATATCTGCATTGTGTGAGGCGAGTCCTGACGAACGTTTTTATATAGCTTCTTCCCTGTAACGCGATTTGTGTTCTTCGCAAAAATATAAATACAACTGCAAATGCCCATTGTTAGAAACAGCCATAAGTCGACTCAAACAACTATTCTTACAATCGGGTCGTTTCTTGCACACGATTCATTTGTTCCTATGGTCAACGTCTACGTTACAAGTGACACGTTGGCCTCAGTGCAGCCATTTGTCATCATATACGTCACGTGCCACGTAAACCACTCCTATTGAGAGAAGGGTCGCTACGGTGTATATTAAAGGACGGGAGCGACGGTTTGAAACAGAACACATTCACGTTGTGTGAGTGCTTCTTCGGCGAGTCTTCATAACAATATGGCGGCGATGACGTTTCTTCGGCCCGTCGTTGTGGCGTCAGCAGTACTCCTGGCGCTGGCTGCATCAGGTAACATTTACAGAAGGGTAGGAGCCCAGTGTTGGCAAAAGGTTGTTGCTTCGTGTATCTACACTATCAAGTACTGTGTTGTTCACATAATCGTCGTTTATGCCTACAACAATTTACTTTGCACCAGTTACGAACGACTGCTGAATTGCGAATTATGTCTGTCTTAAACAAACTAAAAATAGTTGGAAGCTAAGTAAGATATACATTAGACTGTCTAATTGGTAATTATTGAAATGTATCATGTAATAGATTATTTCTATCAAATGGCACGAAGAGATTGAAATAAAGAGAAATAAAGACATGAAACCGCAATGAAGAAGAACGGGAAAATGAAGGTAGGGATCTACTGGTGGGCAGAATGAAATAAACATGATAACAAATATACAAAGAATGAGTGAAGATATATTGAGAAAACAAAAGACATTAGTAGAAATAGAAGAGAAACATCGACACTACGGTGTTGATATAACCGCAACTGACCGGTCGTCGCAGTAATTGTATGATCACGATAAATGAAAGCTACTTTGAAGCATAACGAATCAAAAATGTTATGATATAACTACATCAGCATTGTGGTACGTGTTTTATATCTACACAACATTTAATAAAATTCGCACATCATTTATTTATCAATCCACCCAAATGGGTAATTACATTTATTGATACCGAATGAGACAAAAGCGTTGACAGACACGCCACAGTTTTCGACGTAGTTCTACATCCCATCTTTATTGCTGTCATTTCTTATACTGAGATAAGAGTATTGAGTTTTATAGACGCTTTTCCAGAAAGTAGGTTCTGATTTGTACATGGTTTTATTTTATATTTTTATTTTAATATGTTGGCTCACAATTAGACGAAATCTACGTATGCATTAAACGTGAGTTTTTAGTGAATTAAACGGAAGTGGAGTATATAATGTTGTTGTTAAAAAGTGCTCATTTACTGCTTGCTAAACAATAGCATGTGCACATCGCTAATCAATAACGGGTACACATTGCTAATCAATAACGTGTGCACATTGCTAATAAATAACGTGTGCACATTGCAGTCCTTATAAGGTTTTTATGCAGATTGCTGAACTTATGAAATGCATATTTAAATGGAATTAGTCTCACTGCTAATAATTGAAATATACAACGCACACACATATGCCTTGCCATTTGTACACTTTGTCAACTGACTGTTCGTTCTTTCCCCAGTCGTGCACCATGTTTACGTTACCGATGTTGCAGTTAAGGCCACATGTGACACCACCGGAAGTGCATGTATCAGGTCATGCAAAACCGCAAGAAATGGTGACCACCAGTCATGTGACGGGTGTCACATGTACGTCACGTGCAGCAACGGGGGGATGTACAACCATCGGCCATGTCCGGCTGGACTCATGTGGAACGACAATAAGAAGAGGTGTGACTGGAAATCTCGCACCTGCAAGTGTATTGGTGAGTTGTTGTAGACAGAGGGCAACCTCTAGGTGACAGTAGACACAGGGCAACCTCTAGGTGACAGTAGACACAGGGCAACCTCTAGGTGACAGTAGACACAGGGCAACCTCTAGGTGACAGTAGACACAGGGCAACCTCTAGGTGACAGTAGACACAGGGCAACCTCTAGGTGACAGTAGACACAGGGCAACCTCTAGGTGACAGTAGACACAGGGCAACCTCTAGGTGACAGTAGACACAGGGCAACCTCTAGGTGACAGTAGACACAGGGCAACCTCTAGGTGACAGTAGACACAGGGCAACCTCTAGGTGACAGTAGACACAGGGCAACCTCTAGGTGACAGTAGACACAGGGCAACCTCTAGGTGACAGTAGACACAGGGCAACCTCTAGGTGACAGTAGACACAGGGCAACCTCTAGGTGACAGTAGACACAGGGCAACCTCTAGGTGACAGTAGACACAGGGCAACCTCTAGGTGACAGTAGACACAGGGCAACCTCTAGGTGACAGTAGACACAGGGCAACCTCTAGGTGACAGTAGACACAGGGCAACCCTTCTAGGTGAACCCAGGGAGACACAGGGCAACCTCTAGGTGACAGTAGACACAGGGCAACCTCTAGGTGACAGTAGACACAGGGCAACCTCTAGGTGACAGTAGACACAGGGCAACCTCTAGGTGACAGTAGACACAGGGCAACCTCTAGGTGACAGTAGACACAGGGCAACCTCTAGGTGACAGTAGACACAGGGCAACCTCTAGGTGACAGTAGACACAGGGCAACCTCTAGGTGACAGTAGACACAGGGCAACCTCTAGGTGACAGTAGACACAGGGCAACCTCTAGGTGACAGTAGACACAGGGCAACCTCTAGGTGACAGTAGACACAGGGCAACCTCTAGGTGACAGTAGACACAGGGCAACCTCTAGGTGACAGTAGACACAGGGCAACCTCTAGGTGACAGTAGACACAGGGCAACCTCTAGGTGACAGTAGACACAGGGCAACCTCTAGGTGACAGTAGACACAGGGCAACCTCTAGGTGACAGTAGACACAGGGCAACCTCTAGGTGACAGTAGACACAGGGCAACCTCTAGGTGACAGTAGACACAGGGCAACCTCTAGGTGACAGTAGACACAGGGCAACCTCTAGGTGACAGTAGACACAGGGCAACCTCTAGGTGACAGTAGACACAGGGCAACCTCTAGGTGACAGTAGACACAGGGCAACCTCTAGGTGACAGTAGACACAGGGCAACCTCTAGGTGACAGTAGACACAGGGCAACCTCTAGGTGACAGTAGACACAGGGCAACCTCTAGGTGACAGTAGACACAGGGCAACCTCTAGGTGACAGTAGACACAGGGCAACCTCTAGGTGACAGTAGACACAGGGCAACCTCTAGGTGACAGTAGACACAGGGCAACCTCTAGGTGACAGTAGACACAGGGCAACCTCTAGGTGACAGTAGACACAGGGCAACCTCTAGGTGACAGTAGACACAGGGCAACCTATAGGTGACAGTAGACACAGGGCAACCTCTAGGTGACAGTACACACAGGGCAACCTCTAGGTGACAGTAGACACAGGGCAACCTCTAGGTGACAGTAGACACAGGGCAACCTCTAGGTGACAGTAGACACAGGGCAACCTCTAGGTGACAGTAGACACAGGGCAACCTCTAGGTGACAGTAGACACAGGGCAACCTCTAGGTGACAGTAGACACAGGGCAACCTCTAGGTGACAGTAGACACAGGGCAACCTCTAGGTGACAGTAGACACAGGGCAACCTCTAGGTGACAGTAGACACAGGGCAACCTCTAGGTGACAGTAGACACAGGGCAACCTCTAGGTGACAGTAGACACAGGGCAACCTCTAGGTGACAGTAGACACAGGGCAACCTCTAGGTGACAGTAGACACAGGGCAACCTCTAGGTGACAGTAGACACAGGGCAACCTCTAGGTGACAGTAGACACAGGGCAACCTCTGGTGACAGTAGACAGGAACCTCTAGGTGACAGTAGACACAGGGCAACCTCTAGGTGACAGTAGACACAGGGCAACCTCTAGGTGACAGTAGACACAGGGCAACCTCTAGGTGACAGTAGACACAGGGCAACCTCTGGTGACAGTAGACACAGGGCAACCTCTAGGTGACAGTAGACACAGGGCAACCTCTAGGTGACAGTAGACACAGGGCAACCTCTAGGTGACAGTAGACACAGGGCAACCTCTAGGTGACAGTAGACACAGGGCAACCTCTAGGTGACAGTAGACACAGGGCAACCTCTAGGTGACAGTAGACACAGGGCAACCTCTAGGTGACAGTAGACACAGGGCAACCTCTAGGTGACAGTAGACACAGGGCAACCTCTAGGTGACAGTAGACACAGGGCAACCCTAGGTGACAGTAGACACAGGGCAACCTCTGGTGACAGTAGACACAGGGCAACCTCTAGGTGACAGTAGACACAGGGCAACCTCTAGGTGACAGTAGACACAGGGCAACCTCTAGGTGACAGTAGACACAGGGCAACCTCTAGGTGACAGTAGACACAGGGCAACCTCTAGGTGACAGTAGACACAGGGCAACCTCTAGGTGACAGTAGACACAGGGCAACCTCTAGGTGACAGTAGACACAGGGCAACCTCTAGGTGACAGTAGACACAGGGCAACCTCTAGGTGACAGTAGACACAGGGCAACCTCTAGGTGACAGTAGACACAGGGCAACCTCTAGGTGACAGTAGACACAGGGCAACCTTAGGTGACAGTAGACACAGGGCAACCTCTAGGTGACAGTAGACACAGGGCAACCTCTAGGTGACAGTAGACACAGGGCAACCTCTAGGTGACAGTAGACACAGGGCAACCTCTAGGTGACAGTAGACACAGGGCAACCTCTAGGTGACAGTAGACACAGGGCAACCTCTAGGTGACAGTAGACACAGGGCAACCTCTAGGTGACAGTAGACACAGGGCAACCTCTAGGTGACAGTAGACACAGGGCAACCTCTAGGTGACAGTAGACACAGGGCAACCTCTAGGTGACAGTAGACACAGGGCAACCTCTAGGTGACAGTAGACACAGGGCAACCTCTAGGTGACAGTAGACACAGGGCAACCTCTAGGTGACAGTAGACACAGGGCAACCTCTAGGTGACAGTAGACACAGGGCAACCTCTAGGTGACAGTAGACACAGGGCAACCTCTAGGTGACAGTAGACACAGGGCAACCTCTAGGTGACAGTAGACACAGGGCAACCTCTAGGTGACAGTAGACACAGGGCAACCTCTAGGTGACAGTAGACACAGGGCAACCTCTAGGTGACAGTAGACACAGGGCAACCTCTAGGTGACAGTAGACACAGGGCAACCTCTAGGTGACAGTAGACACAGGGCAACCTCTGGTGACAGTAGACACAGGGCAACCTCTAGGTGACAGTAGACACAGGGCAACCTCTAGGTGACAGTAGACACAGGGCAACCTCTGGTTGACAGTAGACACAGGGCAACCTCTAGGTGACAGTAGACACAGGGCAACCTCTAGGTGACAGTAGACACAGGGCAACCTCTAGGTGACAGTAGACACAGGGCAACCTCTGGTGACAGTAGACACAGGGCAACCTCTAGGTGACAGTAGACACAGGGCAACCTCTAGGTGACAGTAGACACAGGGCAACCTCTAGGTGACAGTAGACACAGGGCAACCTCTAGGTGACAGTAGACACAGGGCAACCTCTAGGTGACAGTAGACACAGGGCAACCTCTAGGTGACAGTAGACACAGGGCAACCTCTAGGTGACAGTAGACACAGGGCAACCTCTAGGTGACAGTAGACACAGGGCAACCTCTAGGTGACAGTAGACACAGGGCAACCTCTAGGTGACAGTAGACACAGGGCAACCTCTGGTTGACAGTAGACACAGGGCAACCTCTAGGTGACAGTAGACACAGGGCAACCTCTAGGTGACAGTAGACACAGGGCAACCTCTAGGTGACAGTAGACACAGGGCAACCTCTAGGTGACAGTAGACACAGGGCAACCTCTAGGTGACAGTAGACACAGGGCAACCTCTAGGTGACAGTAGACACAGGGCAACCTCTAGGTGACAGTAGACACAGGGCAACCTCTAGGTGACAGTAGACACAGGGCAACCTCTAGGTGACAGTAGACACAGGGCAACCTCTAGGTGACAGTAGACACAGGGCAACCTCTAGGTGACAGTAGACACAGGGCAACCTCTAGGTGACAGTAGACACAGGGCAACCTCTAGGTGACAGTAGACACAGGGCAACCTCTAGGTGACAGTAGACACAGGGCAACCTCTAGGTGACAGTAGACACAGGGCAACCTCTAGGTGACAGTAGACACAGGGCAACCTCTAGGTGACAGTAGACACAGGGCAACCTCTAGGTGACAGTAGACACAGGGCAACCTCTAGGTGACAGTAGACACAGGGCAACCTCTAGGTGACAGTAGACACAGGGCAACCTCTAGGTGACAGTAGACACAGGGCAACCTCTAGGTGACAGTAGACACAGGGCAACCTCTAGGTGACAGTAGACACAGGGCAACCTCTAGGTGACAGTAGACACAGGGCAACCTCTAGGTGACAGTAGACACAGGGCAACCTCTAGGTGACAGTAGACACAGGGCAACCTCTAGGTGACAGTAGACACAGGGCAACCTCTAGGTGACAGTAGACACAGGGCAACCTCTAGGTGACAGTAGACACAGGGCAACCTCTAGGTGACAGTAGACACAGGGCAACCTCTAGGTGACAGTAGACACAGGGCAACCTCTAGGTGACAGTAGACACAGGGCAACCTCTAGGTGACAGTAGACACAGGGCAACCTCTAGGTGACAGTAGACACAGGGCAACCTCTAGGTGACAGTAGACACAGGGCAACCTCTAGGTGACAGTAGACACAGGGCAACCTCTAGGTGACAGTAGACACAGGGCAACCTCTAGGTGACAGTAGACACAGGGCAACCTCTAGGTGACAGTAGACACAGGGCAACCTCTAGGTGACAGTAGACACAGGGCAACCTCTAGGTGACAGTAGACACAGGGCAACCTCTAGGTGACAGTAGACACAGGGCAACCTCTAGGTGACAGTAGACACAGGGCAACCTCTAGGTGACAGTAGACACAGGGCAACCTCTAGGTGACAGTAGACACAGGGCAACCTCTAGGTGACAGTAGACACAGGGCAACCTCTAGGTGACAGTAGACACAGGGCAACCT
>JAODUO010001732.1:32500-60000 GCA_025642075.2 Ridgeia piscesae
CGTGTGCGTGTGCGTGTGCGTGTGCGTGTGCGTGTGCGTGCGTGTGCGTGTGCGTGTGCGTGTGTGTTGTGCTGTATTGTGTGTGTGTGTGTGTGTGAGCGTTCGTGCGTGTGTGTATGTGTGTGCGTACGTGTGTGGGGAGTGGGTGTGTGTGGGTGTGTGGGTGGGTGTGAGTGGCGTGTATAATGTGGTGGAATGTGTGTATGATGTGGTAAATTCTGACCTCCGAGATCCCTACACCACAACTACACCACGTGGCCCGCTAGATAGTATACAACATTTCAGCGAAACACGATCAATACTAATGGAGATATGACAGAGAAACGTATTGTTTTAAAATAATGTAGACAATTGTTTAACTATAATCACCCCATATTATTCCAAGAACTTACACCACTAAGCCACCACCACTACTACGGGTTAGTTCCTACCGCCAACACCAATATTAACGAGGTGCTGCTATCGACAGGTTTAAAGACGGCGACCTCGTAGCCGCCGACGGTGGCTCCGTCTATGAGATAACGAACCTGGAGAAGGACGACGAGGGCCAGTTCGCGTGTAGGGCGGCGTCCCTCGGGGGAAAAGTCTTTTCCCGTCTCGCCAGTCTTGTCGTCAAAGGTCCGTGATGTCTTGCTGTGACAGAATCGCGAGTATATGTCATGATGAATGCAACCGAGAAAGCGTCGCTGGCAAATAACGGAATATAGAGTTATAACTAGGCGCTGATCCATGCACAATATTTACTGTTAGCATACACCATTATAGTATATGTGTGCTATAGTGCTTTTTCTAAGATACACACTCTGAAAATAACGCAAATATACTTCAGTGTGTGTTTGCATACGGAAATAGGTTCGTAATTATACCAACAGTGGTAAAAATAGAATATAAATTGCACACGATGTACACAATGGAAAATGCATGTTCAAAATGTTTTTAGGTAAGTATTGTTTCAAAGCAAATCGCACACATCCGCCGATAATTCAATCATATGACAGTGGAACCTGGCTATTAAGATCAACTGTGAACATGTGCGTCACTTAGAACTGGGAGGTGACAGAATCATTGAGAATAGCTAATGTTACAGAAACAATCTATGACTATCTTAGAGTGGCCGTAATTACGAGACTACCGTATTACCAGAGTGACCGTAAAGCGATGTTTGACCTTGCCCGTGTTTGATTTGTGTCCGCGACAGATGCCGATGCCACGGACACGTGCGAGGCGACGCCGCTGGACATGGTGGTGGAGCTACCGCCGACATGTCGACTCACCGTCAACGGTGAGAGTGTCACTTCGGTCAACATCCGTCGGTGCAGGAACGAGCCTTGCGCGTTGAAGGCGGATCCCGACAACACAGACCTCTGCTGCGGCCCGAGCAGCACCCGCCAACTGCACGTCGCGTGTACTGGCTTCAACTACGACATCAACCAGGTGCTGACGTGTGGTTGCGCCGAATGCGCCAACGACAACATGGTGACCGTGAACGGTGAAGCTACGGGAGGCGGCGTCCCAGTAGCCGTCCTCGTCATCCACGAAGGAACTCAGTACTACGGCAATTCGGGACAGTTCACGTTCGAGGCAACACCGCAGGCCGGACGAATCTCCTTCCAGGTGAGAGCCACTGACTACATGCCGCGACAGGTTTCCGTCGAGGTCATGCCTGGCGTCACCGAAGTATTTGTCGACGTTGCACTCACACCCAAGCCGACCCCAAATGTAGTTGACCCGAGCGCAGGCGCTGACCTTGATATCGGTTCAGGTTCTGGCCTACCAACGGCCGTCTCTGTCGCGATTCCACCGAACTCATTCCAGAACGAGAACGGTGACCCGGTGTCTGGCAACGTTAATGTTTACCTGACATTCGCCGACCCGCGAGAAGCTGACGGACTCGACTCCGCTCCTGGGGAGTTCACTTTCGAGGATGACGAGGGAGAGACCCGGATGCTGCAGACGTTCGGCGTCGTCACACTGGTGGCAGAAGACTCCGACGGCAATGTGGTCTACCTGAGCGGGAAGGCGACCTTGGCTTTTGACGCCGACGCGCTGGGAATGGAACTGGGAGAGTCGGTGTCCCTTTGGACTCTGGACGGGACGAGCGGCGATTGGAAGAAGTCTGGGGAGTTGACGTACTCCACCCGTCGCCGCCGTCGAAGAGACGTCACCGACGGCAACGGCACGTACGTGGAGGGCGAGACGGTGATACCGCCGAATGTTCCGTACATCAACTTTGACAAGCCCGTGTATCGCGAGCGTCTTTGTACCATCGCCGTGTACGTCTACTACGGCCCAGCCTTCTCCATTCCACTGCCCGGTGAGGTGGTGTCCGCCTACCTCATGCAAAACGGACTCTTCTTCGGTCGCACCACGGCCTCCACCGACCAGAACGGCAGAGCGTGCCTCGTCGTGCTGTGCGGTTTGCATGTAATCATCCGTCTGAAATCCTCCAGTCCTGTTCTTGTTCACCCTGTCCACTATCTTCCCGTCGGGTTCCCCTACACCAACAGGGTCGACGGCTTCGAACTGACCCCTGCCTTCCCAACTGCCCCCAACGGCCCTGTGTACCGGATGGCCGTGTGGAACAGCGGGTGCTACAGATCTAACCAGAGCGACTATCATTTCATGCTGGCCAAGACGCCATTACGACCTTCCCTCTACGGCTCGCTCAACGCTGTCGAGATGCGTCCGGGTTTCGACAATAGCTGGTACCCGAACTCACCAGCACAGAGGGAAGTCTGTGCCCTCAGACTGATTGTTACGGTACGTAATCATAATCACAACCTTATATCAAACATCGTCTTTATGAATTGACTCATGTAATTGGCCTAGTAGAAAGTCCGTAAAGCGATCACAAAACAGGTGTAGAAAGCAGAAAAAAACGTTGTCTTATATTTTGTTGACATTATGGTTTCAAAATATATTGTTTATCATATAAACGGAAGTTTATAAATTATACACACGTGGTGTTTACTAATGGTACAGAGTGTGTGGTCTCGGTTAGTGATAACTACAACACTGTCGATGTTTCATTTAGACCACGGAGCCTGCCAGGATGAACGTTGTCGGCATCAGCACGGCCCCCAGCGGCATGCTGTACGGCTCATACGCGGCGGTGATGAACCCAGAATATATGGGTGGAGACACGAAACGAAGCATCGGCTCTAAGTCTTACGGTGCATGCATCCTAGTGCGGTGTCCGAACGACACCGACTACACCGCCGTCGACCTGCAGATCGCCTACGAGAACAGCACACAGTGTCGGCTAAGGTGAGCAATAACAGTGTTTATAAGGTCACATTATGTCAACTTGCGGATCGCGTTCGCAAAAAACATGCAATGTCATCTAAGGTGTGCGATAATGGGGTTACTGTAAGACTACATTATGTGGACCTAGGATCACGATAGAAAACAGCACGCATGGACGTCTAAGTCGGGCGATAATACAGGTTATAATAATATTACATTAGGTTAACTTGCAGATCGCATTTGATTATGTTTGTCACGCCGGCACGCACGCACGCACGCACGCACGTACGCAGTATACACATGCACGTAGGGAAACGAACGAAACAACCCACCAAGAGAGAGAGGCGCGGATAGTGAAGTCTTTAAGCACACCCGCCTGGCTCTTCGGCGGCCCGGGTTCAATTCCCGGTCACTGTATATGTATTTGGTGTTAAAGCCTGGCTGCAAACGTCGCAAATCGGAGACTCATGCAAATGTGGGTCCAGTCTGAATTTGGGACGTAATCACCACTGAAGACGACAATCACGCTGGAAGTGAACACCCTCAATTATATAATTATACTAAACAATTACAATTTCATATCAACGCATTCTGAAAATCCTCGCCAATTGCGTAAATCCATCAACTCTGTCTAATCGGGACAAACCTAAGATACTGCCTGATTCCTCCTCTCTGGATACATTATGCAATATGTTTTCAAAATACTTCACAGATAAGATTGCTCACATTCGATCACGTTTTGTCATTAAGGATGTTAATTGTCCTCTTGCTGAGGAACCGGTTTTTTGGCAATACACTGCAATGTTTTACACCTACTACTACTAGAGAAATTCGTACTATAATTCTAGTGTCCAAATAAAACTTATGGTCTTGACCATTTTCCAACACGTCTACTAAAACGTTGCATTGATCAACTGATTCATCCTATTATAACTATTATTAATATGTTAATGCAGGACGGTGTTGTTCCTGATGAATTCAAACAAGCTTTGGTCAATCCTCTTATTAAAAAACGAAATCTTGGCAAAAATGAACTAAAGAACTGCCGTCCTAGTTCTAATCTAAGTTTGTTGTCGAAGGTACTGGAAAAGGTTGTAGCCAATCGTCTCCATGACCATATTTCTTCCCAGCACTTGTCAAATTATCTATAATCTGCATATAAACGATTTCCCTCAACTGAAACGGCTCTTCTTAAAATACAATGATATAGTATGCAACATGGATAATGGAACGTTTACACACGTAGTTTGGGAGTTATGGCCCAGTCCTTCTGTGGTTTAGTTTGTATTTGTCAAACCGATACCAAATAATTAACATATATGTTAATTCTTTGGTATCGGTTTGACGAGCGGGAACCAGATATATCTGGTTACCGCTCGTGCCCCAAATATACTCCATTTGGAGTTCCACAGGGATCTGTCCTTGGTCCTGTTCTTTTTAGCTTATGTACTACATCACTTGTCGTTACTAACCATAACATAAATCATCACTTATATGCTGATGAATGACACACAAGTTTATATATTACTGTCACCAACAATTACACTAGCATCTATGCCAATCGTAAATGACTGCCTTACTGACATAATATGTCAGTAAGACAGTCAACATCATTGTCGTGGATGAAATCAAATAAATTGAAGCATGATGTCGATAAAACTAATCTAATTATTATTGGTACAAAATAATGACGAAACAGGATTGGCTACTATTTTCCAGTTAAAATACTTGGTTTTGTCTTTGACAGTAATTTCAGCTTTCATCAGGACATTTCACAAGTTTGCAAATCATGTTTCTATCATATACGTGATTTCCGTCGAATCCGGCGTCATTTATCTTTATCGTCTGCTAAAACAGTTGCTCTGATTAATAGTCGACTGGACTATTGTAATTCACTTCTAAATAACGTTGCGAAAAGACATCTAAACTCCAACGTGTACAGAATTGTCTGGCACCCCGTTTCTCACCATCACTACCGCTACTTAAGCAGTTACATTGGCTTCCAGTTGTACACCGAATTAAATTTAAATTGGCTACTGTTACATACCGTACTCTTTTACTCAACAACCGACATACTTAGTCAATCTGATAAATGTCTCTGATATATCTAGGTCCATTAGATCATCCATTTCTAAAGAACTTTTTATTTCAAAAAATAAGCTGAATATTGGCAAATGTGCTTTCTCTGTAGCTGCGCCAATAATTTGGAATCAACTCGCTATTAAGATTAAATCTTCTGAAACTATAGACACGTTTCGTAAAAACAAACTCAAAACTTATTCGTTGAAATTGCTTTTCCACCACACATTTCGGCGTTTCCATGTTCCAATGACAACTGATGCCGTGTATTACTACCCAAATGATTTTATTTGTTGCGCCTCTGAGCTTGAACTTTTTAAGGATATAAGCGCCATAGAAATTTTACAATTTGTATTAATATTATAGATGTCACCTTAGCATAACTGTTCTGAAACAGAACATGACGTTATAACTACAATATATACAGGATAATCAGTAAATTTAACCCTGCCGTGGGCTGGAGCAACTAGAAAACCAAAGAGAGAAACTACTGGCTCTAGATAATACTGATAAGGTGACCGTATTTAACAGGATTTATTCAGAGAGAATCGAAAGCAAACGCCGCAAAGCTAGTTTGGGTAGACCTATAAACCGCCGTTCTCACCTATTATACGCGTGCGTGTGTGTGTGCGTGCGCGTGTGTGAGTGTGTGTGTATGTGTGAGAGTGTGTGTGTGTGAGTGTGTGCGTTCGTGCGTGCGGGTGTGTGTGTGTGTGCGTGCGTGCGTGCGTGCGTGCGTGCGTGCGTGTGTGTGTGTGTGTGTGTGTGTGTGTGTGTGTGTGTGTGTGTGTGTGTAAACCGTGATTAACACATGATTAACTGTCAGTGTTGTTTATGACGTGCAGCTATTCCCAACTGACAAACGGAGGCATCAACTCTGGGGTGACTGAGTACGTGTCACACACAGGCAGCAGCATACAGGTCCGTGTGTTGTCGGAACAAGACGGCGGTACAGGTTCCGGTTCCGACAGTGGACGAGGGAAACGCGCCGTGTACGACACAAACGACTACGGCGTCGGTTTGTATCACGCGACCGGCGCAGGAGATCTCGCGTTCTATCGCGTGATGAGGCAGTGCTCCACGAGAGGGTGGAACGTCGTTGCGCGGTTTGATTGCAGCGGCGAGGCGGACCGCACAACAACAACGCCAGACTCCATCGAGTGGTCATCACCAATGTCCTGGCCTACGAATCCTACGGATCCACGCGTCTCCGATAACGTTCCCACACCAACAATGCCAACCGACCCGGATGTTGGCGATCCCGATGCCACAATCGAGGCACCTGCGTAGTTTGTTACGAAATTCGATCTGGGAATGTCTAAACTTCTATATGAAATGGAAAAAATCAGCGAATAATGTGTGATTGTCAAATGGTACACTTGTATCATCCGTCTAAATTTGTAGACTTCACGAAAATACGCAAAAAGTGCCCAAGTAAGCTATACATGTTTATTAAAGTAAAAAATAAATTCTACGGTAGGGTTACTTTTGATATCACTAGATACAAATTCTAATGAATGTTTTATGCAGCTATACTATGTATTGCTGTGCAGACATCTACAGAAATTGTGGTTGTAATGAAATTACTTAAATACAAACATTCACTTGATGCAGCTTATCACGGTAATTTATCCGATTTGTTATACATGACATGAAAACAACCATCCTAAGTTTTAGTTTGTGTGTTTGTAACAGTGGTTGGTATTTATTGCATTACTTGCGTTTGTTTCTTAACGACTGTACTGTACTAGACTCTACTGTACTAGACCTTACTGTACTAGACTCTACTGTACTAGACCTTACTGTACTAGACTCTACTGTACAACTCATCGTAGACTGTTGTCACATTTATTTGATTATTGACATCACCTATTATTCTCCGCTGTGTGTACGATATTTACTGAGCATTATTCATTGACTATAATCTTGGTTACGAGAATGTACTATTGGCAATCATTCTCCCTTTCCCTTGTGGTTTATACGTAGTAACCGTTGTGACGTCTGTGCAAAATGGCACGGATTTCAAGAGATGTTCTGGTAATTATTCTCCGATGGAATTATGTTGTTATTCATAAGTTTCCGTCAAAATAAATATTCATTCAGCATAACTATTTATCTACGTGTTTTGTTCGTGTTCCTGTGAAAATTTTAATATAATGGTTTGCGGCTATTATTCTCTCGCTCTCCCTCTCCCTCTCCCTCTCCCCCTCTCCCTCTCCCTCTCCCTCTCCCTCTCCCTCTCCCTCTCCCTCTCCCTCTCCCTCTCCCTCTCCCTCTCCCTCTCCCTCTCCCTCTCCCTCTCCCTCAAAGTGTAACACTACACCCCACAGTACACCGCTACACATCAAAGTGTAACACTACACCCCACAGTACACCACTACACCTCAAAGTGTAACACTACACCCCACAGTATACCACTACAAACACCCCGTGACACACAGCTGCACCCCAAACTATTCCACTACTCCCTAAAATACTCCAATGCTCCCTCAAATATTCCACTACTCCCTGATATATTTCACCTTTCCTTAAGGTATTTCACTGTTACACATACTACACCAATTGCACAGGTGTGTATTCCTCTACATTCACAACCCCCGCCCCTCCCCACAGTTGTGTCACCATGCATACTAAATGTATCAATAAAGTCTGCTTATGTTGGTGTTTATTATTAGATAACCATACTTTTATTTTACCTGTAATTTCAAATGTACACAACTAATGGAACTGTAGTGTATTCATAACATGGATGGATTCAGGTAAAAAAAATAGTTTTAGTGGATCATACCTGCTACTGAGGCAAGTAGAGTCATTCCATTGCAGGAACTGACCGTTACTAAGCGAACTGTGTTGTTGAAATAGCGTCATGGTTCACTGCCTTGCTGGTTGTAAGGTCACATTCACGCTTTCGCTTGACCCAGCCAAGCGTGACACTCGACAACTGCTCGAGACTGAATATAAATAACTCTCAAACGAGTTTTGCAAATCCCTGCATACACGTCACAGTGTGACTGGGTTTTAGTATGTTAGACTCGTTTCTAGGTGTTTATTGTGGTGAATACACATTTGCTTGTTGCGAAGCGTGGCTAGGTTTGCTTTTATAAACAAAACATAATACTACTCTCCAATGAGATTTGAATGTGATGTTTTATGGTAGCAACAAAATGGCCACACCCAACTCTGAGATCAGTCGTATTTACCCTACTTCAGTTCAGTTATTGTTTGACACCACAATGAGCAGCTGTGATAATCTTGTTTCTTGCTATGTCTGGATAAGAAACACACATTTAAAGAGCTCCTAGAAAGACAACACATCAATGTGGCAGGTTCGTCTGGTCGGCAAGGTAACAGTGAGCCAGTAAATGGGTCAACGTGTTGCCAGCCTTTATGAGACGGTTAGCGTGGTAACTGGACATGCATGTGCATAGAGCGTGACCGACCCACTTCATTTACTGATTGTGTCTGACCCTATGTTGACGTCATGTACATAAACTACGGCCAAGGAACATATGAAGTTGTACAAAATCACTTACAACCATTCATGAAAAACGGTAAATTTCTCATTCGTTTGAATACGAATACGAATACGAATACGAATACGAATACGAATACGAATACGAATACGAATACGAATACGAATACGAATACGAATACGAATACGAATACGAATACGAATACATTTATTTCAGGTAAAAACCCATATACAATTGGTACATACATTAGCACATCTAAGTAGCCTATACAATATAAAATATGTTAAAAAAATTAATAGATAAAAAATAAATAAGATAAAAATAAATAAGGTTATAAGTTAGATAAATGTAAAATTGTAGAAAAACAGATAAAATAATGAGCAATATACAGGATGTGATTGTATAATAAATATGCAATTAATTCATGTAAATAAACACGGTTTGAAAAGTAAGTTATATAAACAACTTGCTGACTTTAAAAATAGATATAATAATAAATAAATAATAAAGTTATATGCGAGACATGATGACTATCTTACATATTTACTGTGTACAACTAATTGGCCCAGCTAATCCACATTGGGCCATTTACTATTTCAAAGCAATTGTACATAACCCTAATCAAGTCATTATTTATGTTAAAAATGCGTTTTTTTAAACCATAAATGTTCTTACGCAATAGGGCATCAAATGTATCAATAGCATTATTAGCAAACATGCTACTTGCGCTGTCCCGTCGGTTATATCCCCAAATCCGTCTATGCATATTGTTGTAGGCAACTTTAGCTTTTAAATAAGAGCCCTTACTGAAGTTAACCCGTAATTGGCAACAATAAGTTGTACAGCAATATGCATGAAACAGACGTAATTTAACACCCACGGAACAGTGGTGAAATTTTCTGATAATGCTATTAGACCTAGCATAAAAATTACGAAGATGTCTCAAAATATCTCCGTCATCTTTCAGGTCATTGCATATGATCACACCTAAATATTTTGCTTCTTTGACATATGCAAGCTTGTTTACGTTCTATATATATATATATATATATATATATATATATATATATATATATATATATATATATATATATATCTGGACATTTCAGGTTAAAACCACGTGGTTTGAAGACCATACACAACGACTTGATAGGGTTATATTCAACATCATTTACAAGCCCAAACTTTGCACATATGTTCAGCAAACCCTGAAGCCCACTAGGACTAGGAGCAATAACACACATGTCATCAGCATAGAACACGTGATTAGTGCAGTAGTTGTGTATGTGGCAACCTATACCAGCACTATTTAGCATATTGTTCAGTTCATCAATGTATACGATAAATAAATATGGGGACAAAATCCCACCTTGTCGAACACCATTAGAAACATTTAAAAAGTCTGATGTTGTAGAACCCTATTTGATACAGAATGTTTGGGTTCTGTACCAGTACAACAGGATACGGATAAGTACAACAGGCACACCTCGATTAAGCAATTTTCTAAAAAGCGTCCAGTGATTGACTCTGTCAAATGCTTTTGAAGCGTCCAGAAAGCATGAATACACCGGGCTATTGTTACTTTTATAGTACTGAATAACATTTTTTAAAGCAAATATACAGTGATCAGTAGAGTGTCCCTTCTTAAATCCAAATTGATTGTCGGTTGTATTAAGATATGGGGTCAACAGTTCCAGCAATATAATTTCTAATATTTTTGAGGCAACGGTGACAAGCGCAATTGGTATGTAGTTATTTACGTTGCTCGTGTCTCCAGACTTATTTTTTATCAATGGAATTATAATAGTTTTCATAAAGTCATCAGGTAGATGACCATGAGAAATCACTCTATTATAGAAAATGGACAACAGTATAGTTATACGCCTATCTGAATGAATAAAGTGTTCGGCAGATAGACCATCGTTGCCACATGCTTTTCCTGATTTCAACTTATCGATAGCATTTTGAACCATACAAGGAGTTATGAGTAAGTTATTTCCATAATACAAATATTCTGTGTTTTGTACACGCTCTTTCACATTTTGCATATTTGCAACTGTGGTTACATTGTTTAGCAACGATTCAAAATGTGTTTTCCACATGGCGGATATGGCCATTGACATTTGTAGCATTGGGTATACCATTCTTGTATGTTTTAGATGCATTTCCCCAAAAACTGTCTGCATCTTTAGCTTGCATGGATTTAGCCATGGCATTTGCTCGAGCCATATCTTCACGTTGTTGACACTGTTTTAGCATATATTTAAAATGTAACCTAGTTTTCCGCATTAGTTCACAGACTGGGCCATGCTTAGGTTTTCCCATATCACGCCATAAAATATAATAATATCTAGCTTCAGTGTGCGCTTCCTTAACGTAATCATTCCACCCAGGTACAATGTAGTCTTGGCACAATGTTTTTTTTTGCATGTAGTACTCGTTTTAAGACTAGATACCCGAAGCGCATTACATATATCATCGAATAAATTGTCAATGTCACTTATATGCTGTATGTTTGAACAGTTAGAATTAGTGCACGTACATGAGTCTGAAATGTGTATTCTGTCTAGATAAACAGCACTACACTTTCCATATTCTTTGATATTACAATCCTTTGCATTAGACCATCTAAAGATAGGAGGTATTTTGTCAGCATGTTTCACGTTATTAACACATCTTTCTGCAGTTAGTGCAGTAGAGATCACTAGTCCTACAGGGAGGTGATCCGAACTAGGACATTTATCTAATATATATATATAAATCAGTGATCATCGAGTTTACACTGTGAGAGTAGATAAAGTGATCTAACCACGAGGTAGAGTTGTGAGCATCATTTACATACGTATACGTGTTGCTAGCTCGACCAAAAATCTCATAATCTGAGATAACCAAACCAGTATTCTCACACATAGCAATTAATTCAGATTCAAAAGGGGTGTTAACAGCAGCATTAAAATCACCAGTGATAACAACACTGGACGTGTCCTTTTCTTCAATTATAGACGCAATTTTACCCAAGTAGTTACAACATTCCTCAAAGTTGTCAGATGACTGGTAAGGCAGGTATACATTTAGAATAAACAATTTGCCATCATTTGTGTCAATGTCAATTCCAAGTAATCTGTTGTCTTGTAAATCACAAATTGTACAAGCATGTGAAATCGATTTTCTCCATAAAATACCAATACCACCAACTGGGCGTCCAACTTGTATACCGAGTTGGTCATTCATAGCACTGACCGCATATGCTTCAAATGCTTTATGAATAGAACGCAATAAAGAGATGTCTTCACTGGAGAGCCATAGCTCTTGCCAAATTATCACATCAAACTGTTCACAAAGTAGTAAAATATCATAAACAGATGACTTAAAACCATGACAGTTAAACGTTACAATATTCAATCCATTAAGTATTGTATGATTGAATGTTAGCTAGAAACAATGCAGAAACACCAGACGGCCACACCCTAGAGTCTAGCAGTAGGTGTTGATCACGAGGTGGCAGTCTAACACAGAAAGACGAGTAGGTGTCAAATTTCGTTCTGAAAGGTTTGCATGACACAGACAAGCCAGTCTCTCGCTTGACGTGTGTCGCCAGGTCTTTGGGGTTAGTCGATCTTGCGAGTCGCGTGATGAAAACACCGACTTGTTTTCTGGCTTTGGATGTACTCGCCCGTCTCTTTGGGTTAGCGGACCGAATATTGGACGACGTGCCATTCCCTCGAATCATGGCCGAGTCGGTCTGGGTGGTGGTCAACGATGCAGGACGCCCATGCTTGTTCGGTTGTCTGCGGCCTCTGGTCACCGATTCAGCGTAGGTATTACGTCTGGCCTGAGTAGAGGCAGACGTTTGCCGGTTATTGTTGATGCCCTTGCGCAGACGATGCGTAGGAGGTGGAGTCGTCTGTTGAATGCGGGCAAAGAGGACTAAGTCGTCATCGATGCACTCGGACTTGTCAACTACATCGATGACATGTTGATCATCCATGTCAACAGAGACAGCGCAAGTAGAGCGTGGCGAATGGTGCTCAGCGGAAACGGATTCAGGTGAGCTGCGCACTTGGCAATTAGCGATCTGTGCCTTCATCATCGTTTCGTGGGACTCTTGTAAAATTAACAAGTGGAGTTTGACTGACTCCATGTCTTTCACCAGCGATGACACATCGAAACAGTTCATTGATAACGGCGGAAGGCGAGACAATTCCTTGGCTACGTAACAGGGCACGGACTGGGGAGGCATCTCAAGGAAAATGTTCAAAATATCTTGCATGTTGTTGAGACTCTTATCTTTGCCCTTTCGCTTGATAAGCCGCGGAGCGTCACGATCATTAAACCCCATCTGGAACAGAATGTTCTTGGCGGATGCAATGTCGTCATCTGAATAAAAATCGATAAGTAGCTTGACGATCATGTCATAAGGAACAGTGTTGATTTTGTCTGACACAAACGTAAGTAGTTCATTGACAACAAATTGATCGGCTTCTGTGATGTAAAAGACGGAGTAGGTTGGGTCGGTTCGTCCGACTGCGTCGCCATTGTTCGTGACGAGCAATGTTTACGTGAGCGATACTTGGGGAACTTGCCGAACTGCGTAGACGAGCAAGTAAAGGTTTCGTTCGCACAACAATGGTTACTTGTAATCCGTTTGTAGATTGGAGACACACTACTGCACTGGACGTTTGTAAAACGTACTGACTAAAATGTGGTTCTGAAATAGTTCGTCATTCGATAAATTTACCATTTGAACGGAGCCTCAGAAATGTAACGATCACTCACAGTAGAATCTTCCCGCGCAATCATGTGTTTGAACATGAATCAGAAATTAAATCATTATTTAAATTATACAATAGTAACCACATTATTATAGTGTGTACTGATTTGAGCACTATTGTGTTTAAACATTCATATGAAATTACACCTTTGAATAAAGTGCACGCAGTTCAACCTCAAAGTACATTTTCGTTCTTCTGAGATCTATTTTGTGAATCAATATGAGTAGGTGATATAGAAATAAACACAATCAGAACAGACAGTAAAATAGACTGTAATAAGCTGCAAATTATGTACTTTTGAAGCAGTGTATGTGTTATCAAAGGTAGTGTTTTACATAATGACATAATCAACAGTCATACATAAGCAAGGATATGTGTTATTTTCAGCCAAGATGGGGTAGGCTGGAATAGAGACAGCGTGCACCGCCGGCGCCATGGCAAGGCGTCGGACACCACAGCTCCTGAAGCAAGAACCCAGTGATAATGCACGAAGAAAACACATCAACATGAACACTTGCAGGGTATTGTGGCACCATTTGATAAATATTCCTATGTTACCAACTAAAATATATTAGCACATTACAGAATATTCAAGTGATATTTATTCATCTCTATTCAACTCAGTAGTCTACTTATACTTAGGTCGGTCGCTCTTTTTCTGTTTATTAATGTTATTGTTCAGCTTAACTTAGTTATTATTTATATTTAACACAATATCATGTTTGTTCTATCTAGATGGACATGATGTACTTGGACGCCGGTTGACTGCAGTGGAATTTGGTGGTCCAATGTCAGAGGAACACACCACAGGTAGTGTGTGATGTCATGTCACGTGCTGGTTTTGTTACAGCCGATTCCCTTGTAACAACATACTTTCTGTCACATGATGAGGATCAACGTTCAATTCAGAGGGTAAACACCACAGTTCAAAGTAACGAAGAGAAAAGGTCGATTGGTCCATGTCAGATTCTCAAGAAATGAGGTCATTGTGCGTCTGCTGTTGAAAAAATAGTATTATTATTGCTCAGAAAAACATACGAGTTGTAAAGAAATTTGCGTATAATCAAGTGTTTTAGATATCAATGTCTCGCTCTTCAAATCGCCATCTCAGTGACTCCAAGAGAACGTGTCGTTCGAATAATTCCACGTGTTCAGCGAATACATACACATGTGTATTGTACATATGAATGAGTCACCAAATATATCAGTGAAAAGTCACTAGTTTATAACAATACTCATGGCGAGTTTGCTGCATAAAGACAAACAAACTATTTCAACGGACAACTAGTTAGGAAATAATGCAGTCATACACTACATGATGGTATATTTTTGACAGCAGATCAAGTGCAACAGCAACAGCCAGCACAACAGAACCAAAGCGTTGAGCAAATTTCTGAAATGGAAAACCGCGCCGCCAGTTATCAACAAGAGATTGACGGTACTGTGTGAAAGTCCATTATACATATATGGTTACATCATATATTCACATAGACAAGAAGTCTAAAGTAACCCTTGGAACAATGGAAACATGTATTATCATTAAGAAATTGTGTATAAAACTATCCAAACCATTTTGTGCATTTGTGCATGGACTTGATTATCATACAATTATTTGAAGTAAATCAAATCAGAAACAACTATGTTTGTGTGTGTGTGCGTGTGTGTGTGTGTGTGTGTGTGTGTGTGTGTGTGTGTGTGTGTGTGGTGTGTGTGTGTGTGTGTGTGTGTGTGCTGTCCCCTCACACAATATATATATATATATATATATATATATATATATATATATATGTGTGTGTGTGTGTGTGTGTGTGTGTGTGATTATTATTATTTTTCAGAGGAGCTGCAACGTTTGAAACAACAGTTTAGAGATGTTCATCAGTGCAGAATTGATGACTATCTGAGGGAAAAAAGAGACATTGACAAGATCGCAATCAACTCACTCGATGATATGTACATTGAACTACATGTACATGACAGTGAACAGTACAAACGGTTGGAGACACGATCGGACATTAACACTTTGCAACTTCAGACGGGCATTGGACTGTGCAGACTAATCAAAGTTGATGAGTTATTCTCCACAGATGGGGGCAGTGAATTTGCCCCACTAAAGGTATTGGTGTCAGGCCAGGCAGGCGTGGGAAAATCTACATTTTCCCTTTGCTTACTAAACAAGTGGTTGAACGGACAGCTGCCGCCAGCCACTGAGAACGTCTTCTTCTTCTCAATGCGAGATCTGGCTCATCTCGGACCATGTTCGTTGGCTGACCTTCTGTTTACGCATCAAGGTATACAGAAGCCAAGCGATGAGATGATACTCCAATATTTGCGAAATATGTCCGGAGTGATGGTCATTTTGGATGGGTAGGAATAAGTAGGCCAATGTTCATTAGGGTACGAAGAGGTACGCCAATGTTCATCTGAAGAGGAATCGTTACCTTTGGACATCTTCACAAAGGTTAAGATTTCCGAGCTGCTTGGGTCTATCATCTGTGGGAAAACAATGCCTTCTGCCAAACTGGTTGTGACTTGTCGGTCGGGTGGAGTCCGCGAATACAAGGTGTTCGATAGGATAACCGAGATATATGGCTTTAGCGAATTGAGGATACGCCAGTATGTGGCCATGTTCTGTAGTAGGAATGCCATAGAGGATGTGGACCTAGAAAGCCACATTCTCGACTACATCGACAACGAGACCAACATCCGCAGCTTCTGCTACATCCCTATGTTCTGCAGTCTGGTATGTCGTATCGCAAAGATGAAACTGGAGCAACATGTTGGCATGCCTCTGCCAGCAACAGTTACTCAGTTGCTGAAGGAGACAGTAGTCAGTTTTGCAATCGAACTTCATCCAAACTTTAAAGGGAAATCACTCGATGAAGATGACGATGTAACCGATCAAATCAAATGTCCTCTTCTGCAACATTCCAAACTGGCAAAGAAGGGTGTTAGTCATCGACCCATGCGAATCCTTTTTGATAAGGGAGACATTGAAAGTTGTCACTTGTCACATGATACCGCAGTACAGTGCGGATTCTTGACTGTTTCTTTGGAGCATGACCAATATTCCGTGTCCAGGCAGGTGACATCGGTGTATTACTTTGTGCATTTAATTATGCAAGAGTTCCTTGGTGGCATCGCCCTCGTTTCACAAGAAAACGACATTGAGCAACTGGTGAGGCAGTCAGCAAGTGATGGCAATCTGGACATGATACTAACCTTCTTAGCTGGGCTATTAGGCGACCCAGACAGCAAAGACTTTCTCAAGACCTTGGGATGTCAGACATGCATGTCAGCTGGTGATTTGCTTAGGCTTGTTGTTAGCCAGGAGCTTCAACACAGAAGACGCGATCACATGGCCACCGTATTTCTACTGCTGACTCTTGTCTTCGAATCACGTCAACCAGATCTATGGGTCGAAATAAGAGAGTTTGTGATGAACGGTGGCGATGAACTGAATCTCTCGGAAGACACATCAGTCCAATCGAAATGCAAGCACTGACATATGTGATGCCAAGTATGCGCGATGTACACGTGTTAAAGTAAGTACTGTATTATTATATAGTTATAAATATTTAGTATCTTCAAAGTAGCGATGTTTCCATCATTCCTGGTCCAGTCGTAGCTCTAGTGTCTGCACAAATAGCGGTTAAAATACTTTACAAACTTCATCAATAAACTGAATAAAATATTGGTACATTGTAATGCAATTGAAAAATAATAATGAATTATTATTGTTCTGTGAAGACAGTTCAAGGGAATTGTAAATTACATCGAAATATATTAAACAACAGTGTGTCATTACCATTTCAATATTACGATTATTTGAGAATAGGCCAGTTATTACATGCAGAGGAAGGCAAAAAATATTTTGCTTGTCTCAAATAGTATGACATTGGATGAACAGGTGGGAAAAGATTTTGTTGTTTCTCAACCACATTCAACTGAAACTTAATCTCTTAATCTGATCCTCTCTTTTCAGCTCGGCGCATAACACCAGTAAACGGGGAAGGGGTGTTGACGATTTCTCAGCGATGAATGTTTTTCAGATCTTTTAAGGGTTCCTCTACTCCGCGACTTGCACCAAAACCCTTTGATTTCCCATTTGTACTTCCGCCACCACTGGGTCTTCATCCGATGTTCAGCTCCATTCCCTGAATGTTGACGGCTCTGACTCAAAGCCTCCCCTGTTCCGACGCTTTTATGAGTTAGTGGGATTAGTTCCACTGTTCTGTAATTGCTAAAAGCGATAACTACGTAAAATATGGCTAGTCCCATCATGTGCACAGAAAACAAGGGAGGAACAAAATAAACTAAAATGTTAAATAACTGTAAACCTTTCGTCATGACACACGAGTAAGGAGTCCGCCCTGTGTGGTGGCCCAGTCATGCACCAGTCTTGTCTATACATGCTCGCTAACTCTGCCGTTGAAATAATGACTGCTCAGTAGGTTTCGAAAGTTGTGAGGGTTAATATTACTTAAGACACTGAATATAATTTAAAAAACCTGCCAGTGGATGCTGGCGTTCAACTGAAGAAAACAAATTGCATTAATAATACCGCAAGTATATTAATTTTAGACGCAAACCAGTTAGAATTCTATAGTGAGTTTCATAGTGTAGGCGTTGCTACTTTTGTTTTTGTGGCTTTTGATGAGATCGACTAGAAACATTATTGATTACGCATTTAGTCTTTAGACTAGATTTTGACTTGGTCTTGAAGGCTTATCACAATGTCCAACGTCGGTGGTAATATAATCCCCCTTTAACAAAGTAGGGTAAAACCAACGAGTGGTCCGTATATATTGGTGGGGTCTCTAATCGAGCATACTAATGCGTTACCTTCCTTTTAGTAAGAAGCTGAATCAATAACAGTTAATCATTAACCACAACGTTAAATATAATTATACTTGTGGATATAACAATCACCATAGTCATAGACATAGTCATAGAACATATTTGTGATGTTGCCAATTATTTACGGATGCATTTGAAATATTTGTTGATAATTTGATATAATGCAATTATTACACGTTTTAGCAAGTGCTAACTTGATGTTATATCTTGTATTTCAGCATGACCAATGAAGTATCCATGGAACCGAACTGGTTGGTGGGTTAAGAGGTCTAACAGAGCTCACACACTTGAGGTAATGATTATGAGAAGTGCATGTCTTAGTAATTCCCATTTAAAATAGAATGTAACATATTTCATAAGAACATATGGACCATGTTTATGGAAAATAATATATTTGCTATACCAATGTAAGATGCTGTACAGATCAAAACAACAAAAGAAAACCCTTACAAATTACTGCTGTTTTGATTACAAATTACTAAGTATATCGTTTTGAACATAAGCTAGGTATTTAATTATACCAGAAACAGTTTTAAGCTTAAACAATATACTGATTAAATTTATACAATATTACAATGTTTAGAATGAATTAATTAGAAATAGTCTAAATAATTGTGCAAGCTAAACAATATCTTGGATTTCGGTTTTTCAATACATTATTTTCACTTTTAGTCATAGGGGATTTTTGAAATATGGTATTTATTTAATCCCATGATGCTTACATATATCTAGTGAAATAAATTTGATAACGTTATTTTTGACATGATTATGTTTTTTAATTTCACATTTTTTTATGAATGGTAGATTTTTGCTCAATAATAAATCAGTCGAATATTTATATCTTTACAATTGAACATAATCCTGTCAAAGTTAAGCACATTTTACAAGCTATAAATTATAATAACATTCAAGTGAAAATGGACAAAAGAAGAAGCGCGATATCTATTTGATACTTTGCTATCTCCTGGTTTCCTATTCATTTTTAAATTCCACGAATGTTGCACAAACATATGCCTTTATTGTTGGATAACTTAAATAATCTTCATGCTCATTTACGATTTGATAGATGATTACCCATATAACATGTAGCATTACATAGATTGAAGTAATAACATCAAATCATTGATTTAATTATTGGAGTTATACATTTAACCATGTCAGTGTACACCCCTGGTGTGCTGTGGCCACTGAGTACGGCATTCCCAGTGATGTGCAGCAAAGTTGACAACCTCCTTCCGAATCATGGTTTGAAAACCAAATATGTATTTTATGAATAGGGATGTTAATATATTTTCGGAAAGTACCATAATCAGCGAGTAAAGTGGGCTGTACTATATTGCCCTGACAACATGGTACACTGCTCTTGCTCCGCTTTTATTATGTCACTTTTATCAACTCTGTTGTCCATTTATCAATCAAAAATTCATGTATAATCGTCTTCAAAAACCGAGATATTCGGTAAAATATGAATGATAATAAACAACAACAACCATTAAATAAAGAATGAATTCAGCTTGGCCACCGTGTACAACAGGTGGCTCCTCCTTGTGGATAATAATGCGTTAAAACGCTTTGAATAGCAAAGCTTGCCAATTTCTCCGTACCGAAATGTCACAAGTGGTGATGCCGCTAAAGGGGCATCCCGTACGGAAATGTATTTGTATTAGTTACGTTCAACTCAAGTATTATTATTTTGAGACGTGCCAAGTAATATTAGTGCGTTGTTTTGTTTAATTGTCAAAAGATCATTACAATTATTTGTTGTATTAATATATGGCGATCAATATTTCACAGCGACAGTAATCTACATATTTAAAACAACGCTTCAGACATCAGCGGGCGTTCTGTCACAACAAGATGAAGCATTGTGTTGTAGTAATTAGGCATGCCAGGAATTACTCTGTTCTACCAAGTAAGTAGCGTGGATATATGATGTGTTGTATTCAGTGAACTGTTTTACGTGTGCTCAAGTAACTTACACGTGTCCTTTTTCTTTTAGCCTCGATGGCAACAGTGAACTCAACGGCCGGCATGTGGCAACAGCAATTGCCTTGGTAGCAGCTTGAAGGAACTGACCCACTTGGAAGAAATCAGGCATGTTGATTACAATACACTAAATTGATAATGCACTGGAACACAACACAAAGCCAGGAGCGGGTGCAGATGTTATATGTCACGTGGATTAGTATAGAAAGAGGTGACAGTTTGTACAAGTGCCTGGTGTCATATTGTACACTGGCCGCCCGGGGAGGAACTATACCATCCCGAGTGGCTGTCTACAAGAGAGGACTGAGACAACTTCTGAGGCGGCCTGTGGGGCAGAGAGAGTGGTACTGGGGGCACGATCGAGGTCGCTAACGTCGAAGGTCACCTGGCTAACGCACAAGGCTGGCTGTGTCTGGAGCAGGACGAGAGAGACCTGGCGACTGGCCTTGTGTCTGTGGACACAGCACGACAGCTACGGCGTCAATTTGATGCTCTGGAACAAAACAGAAACTATGATTATTGACTCCAGTCACAGGTAAATGTAACTCACTCACACATCAGTCTCTTGTCACACATCTCCACCGTGTAAACGTCATCTACTGACACAATACACTTGACAAGGGACATGACTAAATTCACCCACGTGACACCGAGTATTGGTTGAGCTGTGTCTGACAAGGGTGTGTCCAGGGCAGGGGTAAACACCCTTTCACTGTAGTCTATATCACACACGTGTAATGTACACGTAACGTATTATTAACGTATTAGGGTATTGTTTATTGTTAGTCAGTTGATTACGTCTACATGTGATTATTTGTACACTTTAATGTCAGATTAATTTGTAGTTTTGACCCAGATTATTTTATTCCAGCGGAGGACATTTTTGATACATTGTTTCAAGACAGCCGTAAATAGAAACATTTCAGGGACAATCTCAAAATCAACTCGCAATATACTGTTTTTAGTAGGCCAGTTGGCTGGATTAAACGTAACTAATACATCCAGTCAGTAAGGGCAGATCCCAAAGTGATTAGGGAGGTCCACATGCCCTTTTTTGATCCGAAAATATGTTATACCAATTTGGGTATATTAGCTGGATATACTACTTTAAGTTTCATGATAAATGCATCTTTTCATGTATTTTGTCATGTATGAAGTGGGAATACCCCCCATTCCATCATCATTTCCAAAATAGTTATAATTTTGTGCTATCACTTTAATGCATTTCATATTTAAATATTTAATTTTATTTGTGTGAAGTCATATAATCATTGTCTAATGTTTGTATATCAGTTACAATATTTTTAATGAATTTGAATTGATAAATAGACTGGACGGGAAGTGAACGATTCACACACTTTATTATTGTTATTTGGAGAGAATTTATTTTCTGAAAAAAGAAAACAATCATAATGAGTCCATAATTTATAAATGTGGACAGATAGAGTAGAGGTGGGTGATGTGCTTCGTTGTTCCAACTATGGTATAAATATAATTATGTGTCTGCGAACTGTTGTCCTGGGCTGTAGCCGTGCAAATGGTGATGAAAGGTCAGCTTTATTTTAGTGCCCCCGGTCAACAAGTATGGATAATTGGAAAACTTCACAAACAGACTCTCTGCTTATGATATTGTAAAGCCAAATAAATATTAATTCAAATACGGTACACAGTTCACTTAAACAAATTAATATGTTTGCGTACGATACAAAGATGGACTTGTAGGTAAATACTTATTGTTATGACGCTTCTTTTCTTCAGGATCACTACACTCTTGTTAAGACACCAGAGTCATCAAGACACCAGTGTCGTCAAGACACCAGTGTCGTCAAGACACCAGTGTCGTCAAGACACCAGTGTCGTCAAGACACCAGTGTCGTCAAGACACCAGTGTCGTCAAGACACCAGTGTCGTCAAGACACCAGTGTCGTCAAGACACCAGTGTCGTCAAGACACCAGTGTCGTCAAGACACCAGTGTCGTCAAGACACCAGTGTCGTCAAGACACCAGTGTCGTCAAGACACCAGTGTCGTCAAGACACCAGTGTCGTCAAGACACCAGTGTCGTCAAGACACCAGTGTCGTCAAGACACCAGTGTCGTCAAGACACCAGTGTCGTCAAGACATATGTAGTGCGCTGGTGTGTGCACTTGTGTGTGTACTTGTGTGTGTATCTTAGTCTAGACAGTGTAAGCAATACTGGTGAAACATTACAATGTAGTATGGACACGTATATATAACACATAGCAGGAAAGTTATTATTAAAGTTCAGTTGGTTTTTATTAAAACTTCAGTATGAAATGCATGCAGTGTTAGATAACATATTAAATGCATTTTAATTAATGCTATAAGATCTTGAATTCTGACATTGGGAAAATTGATTTTGTAGTGACACCATAAATTCAGACATTGCATGCAATGTTAGATAACATATGTAATGCATTTTAGTTAATGTTATAAGATGTTGAATTCTGATACTGGGGAAATTGATTTTGTAGGGACACCATTATATTCAAACAATCATACTTTTTCACATGAAATAATGACTGTCTCGCTAAGTTTGTAGCTTGCATATTCCACTTACTAATTTGAGACACCAATTCCAGGCTTATAATTAAATAACAATGTAAACGTCATTTATACACAGTGTATTCAAACGTTCACTCTGCATCACTTACTCCATACATGATGTTTACATAGTTGTTGTAGCACTTCTGCATAGCTGTGTAGGACTCGTGACTTCACTGATCTATGGTTAATTGACAATCGTGTTACGCCCATGTGGTTACTTTTATACAAAGAGGTAACAACACTGTGATGTAGCTTGCTGTATGAGCGTGTCTGTTACAACAGGTAGTGTGTTCATCAACCGATATTGTAATGTAATACTCACCAAATTATATGATTGTCAACATCTAATAAATAGAATGAAGATTCAGGCTATGACGAGGATGCAGATATCGATGTAGAGACTGATAAGGGGAGGGTGGGGTCAATATGTGAGGCAACGTGATGACGAGGATGTCATCGTCGTTTTCTTCATAATTGTCTTTATCACGCGTGTAGCGACACATTATGGCGTTGACGGTTATAACATACATACTTCTTGATATTTGGTAAATGTAAATGCAACTCGTGCTCGTCTTGTCACGTGATGTTACCATTACGCTGCACTCGAATCTTCCTTCCAAAAAGTATGCTCTTAAGTCCGAGGAATGTTTCTTATTTGTGAGACTATTCTCTCAGTTGATGGACGTGACGTTGTTGTGTAGCTGCGATAGCGCAGTGGACTGGAATAAGTTTCCTCTGTGAAGCAGTGGACGTAATCACAGAGATATATTACTTTATGTATGTACTAATCACACAGGTGGAAACAGAGTTGATGTTGTGTACGGTTACTATTTGTACTGTCACCAATGTTGTTATTTCAGTTAGGCTATGAATTAGTGACTGTCATTGTACTTACTGTACATTACTGTGGTGTTGGGTTTTAGTTTATTATTTAACTGACGTTATGTGGAGTGACAATTATTATACAAGAAAATAACAATGCATATTTAACATTGCATGCTGAAAGTTCTGATGAATTATGACAGGTGTGAATTTAACATATATAGCACCGTTGTTATTATCACTGTCGTTGACAGCAATGTGTTGACACTGCTTTGTAGCACCAACTGCACGAACACTGGATATAATCAGGTCTTTATCGAATTATAACGAAAGTGCAGTGATTGCGACACATGTTCATGATTTATCATGTTAATGTTGAACAGTATAGTAAACGAGCGATGCCTGATAACAGCTGTTGGAAACATGCACGTTTACGTGGACTTTGTATTTTGAAGAATTCGATACAGAGTTTAATGCTTAGCCAAAATTTGGTGCCGTTTTAGTGACTCCAATAAACTGTCGCCATGACGATTGACCTGAACATGTTTTATTTTGTCATTGTGCGGGTGTAGACACTATGCTTCTGAATTGTAAGAATAACTACAAGACATAAATGGCGAGACTATGTCTTGTTATTCTTATAATGCAGAAGCATCGCTCATTTGTTTGTTAAATTCCTAGCTGCTATTTCCTGAGATATACTATAATGTCTGCTGTTGGTTCCGGTGGTCTAGTTCTATGGTGTGATTCGGTTGACATCCACTGAACGGTGATATCAGAGTGTTGAGCTTGTGAATGATTAGATTATTTACATGCGAACATCAGCGAGAGTTGGGATGATTTATTGCAAAATTTGGAAAAGAAAATATATAGCATTTAATACTTTTAGTACACTTTCTACTTACTTTTTATCGGGTATGCTTTACATAAAAAATCATCATAGGGGAATTTTAATCATGCTATTTTACTATAATTATGTATTAGTTTATTTATTAATATGTAAATGTACCTTTATTTATTAATCTACACCTCGAAGCAGCATGTGCAGAACTGACAAGTGAAACCAGAGCTATCAGATATGAACTTGTTGAACAGTATAGTAAATCTCACTCATGAAAACATATTCTGTTAACATTTTATTTATGTTGAAAACAGACGGCAATCAATTTCTCGGCTGCAGTATAAAATCATGCTAGAACACTGATGACAGTCATTGCTTACAGGCACCATTGGGCGAACTTACCAATAATAGAGTGTGTGCTGCCACCTATAAGGCAACGACTGCACCAAATGCGACAGATCCATCATTACAACTTGGCGAATACCAATGGGCCGTTTCACTGATGGCGAGGGAGTGTCTTAGCACATAATTACTTCACAGTTGCTAATTCTGGTAACCATAACTTCAACCACCTCCAAGACAATGCAAAGAGCTCTTTGGCACCTTGCAGAACATACAAAGGTCTAAAACATTGTAAACCATCCTTAGCGACAAGCTGAAACCAGATGGACAGAAACTGTATTGTGTCCATATAATTAGCTGTTTAACAGCGAAATATCATTAATACTGCAACACAGTGACACCCTTTTTGATAGTCAATGATCTTCTCTGGATATACACACTGTGGACACAACGTCCACTATGGGTTCAAACTGACCGATCAGTGACCACGAGTCAACCAGCAACTGACAGCGCTGAATATTGCCCTGAAAGTGACATCAAACACAGTCAGACCTACACCGAGTCGTACAAGATTATATATTTGTTTAACGTTGATCAAACTTGGAGAGAGAGAGAAAGAGAGAGAGAGGCATAGAGAGAGAGAGAGAAAGAGTGAGAGAGAGAGAGGGGGGGAGTGAGTGAGAGAGAGAGAGAGAGAGAGAGCTACAATTCCTGAAAGCAGATAACCAGCATCAATAGATAAGAATTACAACTTAAGTTGACTGCAAGTTAAAATCTAATAATTAAGAGACATCTTAAACATTTCACTGTGTTAACTAACATGAGTTATGTAAAACGTCCTCATGTGATTGCATTCCTGGGAGCAATCACATAAACGACTCATTATGGTCAATCCACAGCGAGTCGATCGAATATAAACCTAAACATTGCGACAAATGCAGCATAAGTGTTAATACAAACAATAAATAAAGACTTTATGCTTGATCCGAGAGCTCAATCCTTAGGCGTTTGGTGGTCAAACTGTCAAACCATTAGTAGAAAAATATTCAGATTCACCCACATATGTGCTACATTATAGTGAGTTATTTAAACAGATATTTTCTAGAGATGCAAATGAAGCATACCGTTTGTTAACAGTAAGTAAGTGTGCCAATGATTAGGTAAACAAGTTACAGCCCAGTTCTTTTTCTGCTATACATAAATGACATAAACAACAACATTCAATCTCCAATACGGCTCTTTGCTGATGAAGCATCATCTATCGCATAATCAAATCTGAAACAGATAACAACATCCTCCAATATGACCTGATCCAACTACAAACATGGTCCAACAAATGGCAAATGGAGTTTAACATCCCCAAATGTGTGCACCTCCCAATAACCCAGACTACATTCGTATTCCCTTTGTGGTGTGCCACCCTCCACAGTCTCCAGCCACCCATATCTTGGAATAAAATTAGATACTAAACTAACCTGGTCCTGGGCGAATCACATCACTGACATAGCTTCCAAATCATCAAAAGTTTTAGGTATGATCAAACGAACCCTCGAACCATGCAAACCTGATGTAAAAGAAACGGCCTATAACATGCTAGTCCGACCAAAACTTGAATATGCCTCTCCTATATGGAATCCACACACCACTACCCAAATTAAACATCTTGAAAACGTACAGCACTGTGCAGCAAGATTTGTCAAAAACAACCATCGACGCCAAACAGCCACAACAGACCTAATAGCCACCCTTGGATGGCCCACTCTTGAGCGACGCAGGATTATCAAACAAGCAATGACATTTTACAAAATTTTAAATAACATAATTAACATCACACCACCACCGGGCCTACTAAAACCATCAAAAAACCGTGGCCATTACATCGCCACCAGGTGCCGCATCAACACTGCAGTGTTCTCCTTTTACCCCCGTGCAATTCGCATCTGGAATATGATCCCACCACACATTACTGCAATAGAAAATCCCATAGCTTTTCAAGCAGCAATAATGAACCTCCCCTTCCCAACACCCAATCACCTAAATTGCCTGTAAAAAAACAAACAAACAAACAAGTTATAACAAACAAACAAACATACATACAACCAAACGCATGCGCACAAGAAGCACTACAATCTCCTGCGTTAGCCCAAGTTTGGGCTGTTTGGAGTAAACAACCTGAGACCCAACCGACATGACTCGACGTATTGTGTCGACTCACCTGCGTCAATTCATGTATCATGCCTATGTCGTCTTCAAGTGTCAACTTTGACATGTGTCTCGGGGCCACGGTTTCAGGCACTTCTCGCAGTCGCTCAAGCACGTCCTTCTCCTGGTCCATCTGCAAATAATCTCCCTCTAAATTTACTCGACAGCTGTGAGTTTACATAGAACAATAACTCCGGATATTCATGATGAGAGTTTTCTCGATAATTGGAGTTGAAAACATTTCTCGCGGATTCATTTTTGCATGGAAATTTATATCAGCTGGTGGATGGATACGATTTGAGTAATTATAGTG
>JAODUO010001732.1:65000-70197 GCA_025642075.2 Ridgeia piscesae
TTTGTAGCCGTTCCTTCTGTCTGTCATTCTTCACTGGTGACGTCATACACGTGATTCGTTCACGAAACAGCTCGTTTTGTAGTTTGGTTCAATTTCTACAGTATCACAATTTATTGTTGTAAATATTGTGCTCCCGAAACGTGCTGCCTTTCTCCGTAAGTGGCCAACTTGACACATATGAAACGATCCATGTTTTTTTTTCCATTCACAATGGCAGTTCGTATTTAAGAACAGTTTGCATTACCAATCACACAGCGTACATCACTGTACGTACAACATGGCAGCATTACCAATCAGCGTATTCCTGAACGTACAACGGCCGAAGAACACATATAGATGAATGATCCGTCTACGATGAACATCTACACACCTGAAATGTTTCCCTCTTCGTGGTCATTGAATAGTTGTTGTTTGTTTCAGTGGTTCCTTGCATATCTTGCTTTCCTCTAGGCACATGCAACAGATCCGAAAACGACACAATTGTATGTACGTTCGTATGTTGATGTTTATTAAAGATTATCGGGAAACTACATCTATGCTACATTAAGAAAAAAAGTACGTTTACAAAGCGCATTGCAACTGTTCACAGGGGACGAGCCTCGATGTTACTAATGACTGTTAAATTCAGTGCTTTAAAAATGGTTTGAACGGTACATGTTTCGCTTGCTTATATATGATAAGGAAACAATTATGGAAATGCATTACTTTTGGTATTAAGTGCGTATGTAATCAACATATTTCATTGAAGGGGACTATCCGGCATCCAATGACAAATCCTGGCTACGCCAGTGATAGTGATATTTTTCGTAGATGAATATTTCCATTATGTTGGTTTTAAGCATACCCACAAAGGTATACACAGATTAATAAACGTATAATGCATATGAGTTTATTGGCGAGCTTGCATACTCATACGCACATGCAAAAAAACGATACGGTGTTAATAGCGACCGATTCTTCTTGGTAAAATTGTTAATGTTTTCTGATAGGACGTGATGATTGTGATGAAACCGTTATTTAGCAGTCCATTAACATAGACGATGAGTCGCTGGCGTTCAACCAGTAACTTCACAACGTGTAGCGTTGCTACTTATTACAAGGGACTTCCAACAAAGCAACGAAAACTGGACTAGATCAATTGTTTTGGTTGCAATGTGTAATTTAACCATAGTCTAGTAACCGGGCAACTGGTATTTTGCATACTTGTGTTGATCTATAAAGAGCCATTAGTCATCACGCACATTGAGAATAATGACACTTTCCTCTTGAGTTGCGGCCAACTAGGCGCTTATCGCCTACGATAGAAGTGGAGGATTCCTCCACGTTGGGTAACAGAATCCTATTTGATTGATGTCGAATTTACTTGCCAAATGGTTCGATTGGGAAGGGAAGTCTTACATAAACATCACTATAATAGTTATCTTCTGTACGTTGTCATGTTGTGCATCAGGCTACTACTAGTTATTGGTACTCGGTCCCCTTATACCCCTCTGTACGCCATTGTTTGACATGTTGTTCTAAATACCGAAGTCTAATTCGCTATTTTAACAAATAAATATAATAAGATATGAATGTAGAGTATTGCAAATGTATATGGTGAAAAGAGGAAGACGCGAGCGAAGACATGATCTAACCAGGTAAGCATTTCTGTGTGTGAAGTAACGCCAAGAAACTGACGTTGCTATAACAATACTGATAACTTTTTAAGATATTAAATCCAAATTAATACACTACTAAGTAGTGTTGACAATAAATAAAATACAATTTACAAGAAATAAATATAATCAAAACCATAAGCAGACCAAATGTATACGACAGAGACAGTAAAACTAAATCAAAAGTGGCATTGTTGTAAATTATATTTATTAATGTAGAAAACATAGATGTATTGACACACACCCACCCACCCACCCATCCATCCACCCATCCATCCACCCAACCACCAACACACACACACACATACACACACACGCACGCACGCAGACACGTATAGGGGACACTTTGTTCTGCCCACGGTAAGTAGAGGAAGGATATCGGAGACAGGTGGAGCCGCCACGTGGTGTAGTAAACCAGTGATATCGTAGCCACGGTTGGCCTCCGATTTACACGTGTAGGCTATCTTTCACCAACTGAAATATCTCCACGCTTTGTAGTGCGCGTTCAAATCCGTGACTGTTCTATAAAGAAGGCAACCTAACTGACTTGGTGATATTTGTAGCATGCCAATGCATGGCAACACCGTAAAACAATTGAATCATAATGGCAACACTGTAAAACAATTTAATCAAAATGGCAACACCGTAAAACAATTGAATCAAAATGGCAACACCGTAAAACAATTGAATCAAAATGGCAACACCGTAAAACAATTGAATCAAAATGGCAACACCGTAAAACAATTGAATCAAAATGGCAACACCGTAAAACAAATCTGCGTTGGTCTTCAACTAAGCAGGCTCCCGTATCTCGAGTCCGAATGCACTAGCGCACTGTATGCTGGGTGCGAGGCTCTTTCCCAAACGAACACGTCCCCGCATTCACCGTGAAAGACAGAATGCCACATGGAACGCGGGAACAGAACAAATGTTGAAGAACGAGTCCATTTTATTAAATTAAAGGGTGGTAGGCTAGTTCGGGGAGTACTACGGCTTTGTCAGTGATCTGTCACGGCAATGTCACGTGATATAAACAGTTTAGTTGGTCTTATCTGTTTATCACCCGCTATTCATCTTGTATAGCTATTTGGAGGTGGGTAACAGGTAACACTAAGATTTATGTCTCAATATCGAATATACAATGGACGTACATATATAAACACTGAGTGACACTAGGGATAAAATGACAACATATTTGCTTCAGAAAAATACATTTGACCCGATCACAAAACACGTTTACTAGCATGCCTGCTGCAACGAATTATTGCTATCAGGTGTCACAAATGAATTGTCATTATTGTCGCGTGGCATATCACATAATCGTCAAGAGGGTTTCTTTCGTGTGCGAGCGTGCGTGCGTGCTTGCGTGTGTGCGTTCACCCGCTAGTGTTTATGTTAGTGTGCGCGAGTTACTGTCTATGCGCGAGTGTGTGCGAGTGTCACTGTGTGTATGTATGGTGTGTGTGTGTGTGTTTGTGTGTATGTGTGCGCGCGCGTGTTTGTGTGTTTGTGTGTATGTGTGCGTGTGTGTGCGTGTGTGTGCGTGTACGTGTGTGCGTATGTGCGTGTGTGTATGTATGTGTGTGTGTATGTGTGTGTGTGTGTGTGTGTGTGTGTGTGTGTGTGTGTGATGTGTGCGTGTGTGTGCGTGTGTGTGCGTGTACGTGTGTGCGTATGTGTGTGTGTGTGTGTGTGTGTGTGTGTGTGTGTGTGTGTATGTGTGTGTGTTGTGTGTGTGTGTGTGTGTGTGTGTGTGTGTGTGTGTGTGTGTGTGTGTGTGTGTGTGTGTGTGTGTGTGTGTGTGTGTGTGTGTGCGTGCGTATATGTGTGTGTATATATGTGTGATCACTAGTCAGTTTTAGATAGTCTAAACTGTAGTACATCTTGTACATATTACCTAACAACATCACTCCTGGCATGGCTATACATACATAAATTAATAACAACATATGTTTTTACCTCGAGTACAACTTTATTTTATTCATTGTTGGTTTTAACATTATGTTTCTTTTAAGCATATCTACAATGGTATACATACATTAATATAAGTATTGTGCATATGGTTTATTGGCGAGCTTGCATATTCACATGCAACGAGATGTTGCTTATAGCGCCCGATTCTTATCGATAAATGTATTGGTGTTTTCTGTTAGGGCGTGATGACATCCTGTTGACTAGAATTACAACGCAGTCGACTACATATCACACCCAGTTGGTCTTATCTGTTTATCACCCGCTATTCATCTTGTATAGCTATTTGGAGGTGGGTAACAGGTAACACTAAGATTTATGTCTCAATATCGAATATACAATGGACGTACATATAAAAACACCGAGTGACACTAGGGATAAAATGACAACATATTTGCTTCAGACAAATACACTTGACCAGATCACAATACATAAAAATTTTACTACGAATTATTGCTATCAGGTGTCACAAATGAATTGTCATTATTGTCGCATGGCATATCACATAATCGTCAAGAGGATTTCGTTCGTGTGCGTGCATGTGTGCGTTTGTGCGTGCGTGCGTGCGTGAGTGCGCTAGCGTGTTTGTTAATGTGCGCGATTTACTGTCTGTGCGCGAGTTTGTGCGAGTGTGAGTGTGACTATGATTGTGACTGTGACAATGACTATGTGTATGAATGTGTGTGTGTGTGTGTGTGTGTGTGTGTGTGTGTGTGTGTGTGTGTGTGTGTGTGTGTGTGTGTGTGTGTATGTGTGTGTGTGTGTGTGGGTGGGTGGGTGTGCTCGTGCGTGCGTGCGTGCGTGTGTGTGATTGTGTGTATGTATTTTGTGTGTGTATATGTTGCTGTGTGTGTATGTTCGTGTGTCTATGTGTGTGTGCGCGTTTGCGTGTATGTGCGCGTGTGGGTATGTCTGTGTATGTGAGTCAGTATAATATTATATATATATGTGTGTGTGTGTGTGTGTGTGAGAGAGAGAGAGAGAGAGAGAGAGAGAGAGAGAGAGAGAGAGAGAGAGAGAGAGAGAGAGAGAGAGAGAGAGAGAGAGAGAGAGAGAGAGAGAGACAGTATATGTATATTTGTGGCTTTGTGTGTGAGTGTGCGTGCGTTATCGTCTCGTGGCATATCACATTACCATTAAGATGTTTTCGATTGCGCGCGCGTGTTTGTACGTGTGTGTGTGTGTGTGTGTGTGTGTGTGTGTGTGTGTGTGTGTGTGTGTGTGTGTGTCTGTCTGTCTGTCTGTCTGTCTGTCTGTCTGTCTGTCTGTCTGTCTGTCTGTGTCTGTGTGTGTGTGTGTGTGTGTGTGTGTGTGTGTGTGTGTGTGTGTGTGTGTGTGTGTGTGTGTGTTTGTGTGTGTGTTGCGTGTGCGTGTGGGTGTGGGTGTGGGTGTGGGTGTGTGGTGTGGGTGTGGGTGTGCGTGTGCGTGTGCATGTGTGTGATCACATTATGTTTGTTTCAAGCATATTTTCAATGGTATACATACATTAATATAAGTATTGTGCATATTGTTTATTGGCGAGCTTGCATATTCACACGCACATGCACACACAACGAGATGGTGTTTATAGC
>JAODUO010001733.1:0-2500 GCA_025642075.2 Ridgeia piscesae
CGGGGGGGGCCCCGGGGCCCCCCCCCCCGGGGGGTCGGTGGCCGGGGGTCGGGGCCCGGGGCGGGGGGGGAACCCATTGTTTGTCTACACTTTCTTTTACGGGGGATCAGTTTCGTCTACGGGGGGCAGTTGTTTCAAAGTAGTCTTGTCTGTCTACGGGGATCAGTTTCGTCTACGGGGGATCAGTTGTTTTCGAAGGTTGCCTGGACGGCAGGAAAAAGGGCGGACGCGCGGCCGTCGGTGCGTGCGGCCGCCCCGCCGCCGGGTCGGTGGCGGCGCGTCGGCGAACGCGAGAGACGGGGAGGCAGCGCCGATGTTTGCGACTACTTACTTACTACGGGGGATCAGTTGCGTCTACGGGGGATCAGTTGTTTCGCCGACCAGAAAATACACAGTTCGTTTTGTCACGGGATCAGTTTCGTCTCGGGGATCAGTTTCGTCTGGGGATCAGTTGTTTCGAAAGGTTGCGGACGGCAGGAAACGGGCCGGACCGGCGGCCGGGTGCGATGCGGCCGGCGGCCGCCCGCCGGGTCGGTGACCGGCGGCGTCGGCCACGCGAGAGACGGGGAGCAGCGCCGAGTTTGCGCTCACTCTTACTACGGGGATCAGTTGCGTCTACGGGGGATCGTTGTTTGGCAAATACAGTTCTTTTGTCTACGGGGATCAGTTCGTCTACGGGGATCAGTTTCGTCTACGGGGGATCAGTTGTTTTCGAAAGGTTGCTTGGAGGCAGGAAAAACGGGCCGGACCGGCGGGTGCGATGCGCCCGGCGGCCGCCCGCCGGGTCGTGACGCGGCGTCGCCGAACGCGAGAGACGGGAGGCAGCGCCGATGTTGCGTCTCTTACTTACTCGGGGATAGTTGCGTCTACGGGGACAGTTGTTTCGCCGACCAAGAAATACGTTCTTTTGTCTACGGGGATCAGTTTCGTCTACGGGGATCAGTTGTTTCGAAGGTTGCCTGGACGGCAGGAAAACGGGCCGGACCGGCGCGCCGGGTGCGATGCGGCCCGGCCGGCCGCCCGGCGCCGGGTCGGTGAGCCGGCGGCGTCGGCCGAACGCGAGAGACGGGGGAGGCAGCGCCGATGTTTGCGACTACTTACTTACTACGGGGGATCAGTTGCGTCTACGGGGGATCAGTTGTTTCGCCGACCAAGAAAATACACAAGTTCGTTTTGTCTACGGGGGATCAGTTTCGTCTACGGGGGATCAGTTTCGTCTACGGGGGATCAGTTGTTTTCGAAAGGTTGCTTGGACGGCAGGAAAAACGGGCCGGACCGGCGCGGCCGTCGGGTGCGATGCGGCCCGGCCGGCCGCCCGGCGCCGGGTCGGTGAGCCGGCGGCGTCGGCCGAACGCGAGAGACGGGGGAGGCAGCGCCGATGTTTGCGTCTACTTACTTACTTACTACGGGGGATCAGTTGCGTCTACGGGGATCAGTTGTTTCGCCGACCAAGAAAATACACAAGTTCTTTTGTCTACGGGGGATCAGTTTCGTCTACGGGGGATCAGTTTCGTCTACGGGGGATCAGTTGTTTTCGAAAGGTTGCCTGGACGGCAGGAAAAACGGGCCGGACCGGCGCGGCCGTCGGGTGCGATGCGGCCCGGCCGGCCGCCCGGCGCCGGGTCGGTGAGCCGGCGGCGTCGGCCGAACGCGAGAGACGGGGGAGGCAGCGCCGATGTTTGCGTCTACTTACTTACTTACTACGGGGGATCAGTTGCGTCTACGGGGATCAGTTGTTTCGCCGACCAAGAAAATACACAAGTTCGTTTTGTCTACGGGGGATCAGTTTCGTCTACGGGGGATCAGTTTCGTCTACGGGGGATCAGTTGTTTTCGAAAGGTTGCCTGGACGGCAGGAAAAACGGGCCGGACCGGCGCGGCCGTCGGGTGCGATGCGGCCCGGCCGGCCGCCCGGCGCCGGGTCGGTGAGCCGGCGGCGTCGGCCGAACGCGAGAGACGGGGGAGGCAGCGCCGATGTTTGCGACTACTTACTTCTTACTACGGGGGATCAGTTGCGTCTACGGGGGATCAGTTGTTTCGCCGACCAAGAAAATACACAAGTTCTTTTTGTCTACGGGGGATCAGTTTCGTCTACGGGGGATCAGTTTCGTCTACGGGGGATCAGTTGTTTCGCCGACCAAGAAAATACACAAGTTCTTTTTGTCTACGGGGGATCAGTTTCGTCTACGGGGGATCAGTTTCGTCTACGGGGGATCAGTTGTTTTCGAAAGGTTGCCTGGACGGCAGGAAAAACGGGCCGGACCGGCGCGGCCGTCGGATGCGATGCGGCCCGTCCGGCCGCCCGGCGCCGGGTCGGTGAGCCGGCGGCGTCGGCCGAACGCGAGAGACGGGGGAGGCAGCGCCGATGTTTGCGTCTATTTTACATTACTATCAGTTGCGTCTACGGGGGGTCATTGTTTCGCCGACCAAGAAAATACACAAGTTCTTTTTGTCTACGGGGGGTCAGTTTCGTCCCACGGGGATCAGTTTCGTCTACGGGG
>JAODUO010001733.1:7500-65324 GCA_025642075.2 Ridgeia piscesae
TGTTCAACTGACGCTATATCAGACCATCTTCAGGGTCTCAATATGCATTTGTTCACAGGGGCACAGTTGTGTACCAACGAGAACGACATGTATGCTTATCCGCCTATCTACCATTCCTATATGTGGTTATGAATACAAAAGGTGATTATTCTGATGAGGGTCAACTCTTATCTTTATTACACCGTAGGCTATAAGTATAAGAAAGTTCATGCTATAGGTATTTGTCGGCAAACTCGAGAAGTCAATCAGATTGGCACAGTAATGGTTGTGCCGCTCGTCGCCTTAAGGTGCGACCATGTATAAGAAATAAATAAGCGTAAACATACTGCCACTAAGGTAAACAGGTCAATATGATGTGCATCGTTTGAATTTTTATTTTATTTTATCCTACCTGGACCGTTGGTAGTGTATTTAGAAACAGTAATTTCCGTTGAACTAATGCGACATGTTGTACTCAGTAACATTATTCAAGTAATGCTCGTCTTTGTCATGTGTATTTATTTTGTATTTGTTTAAAACAAAATTCTATTTATTCATATTTGCGATTAATTTTCCACAATATTTCATATAATGATATGAGAAGATGTATGAATAGATCAAAACCAAAACTAAGGTAAGCTTAGTTGCATCCTACATATAATAACCATAATAACCATAACAATTAAGAAAACATTGTATTTTATATATTGCAAAAACACAATAATTATATACATAATATATATATATATATATATATATATATATATATATATATATATATATATATATATAAGACGAAGAAAGCGCGTTATTTACTGACACATTTTGATCGATTTCAGGCATTAATTATTATTTTGTGATCACGTGACAAGGGCATACGCGTAGTACAGGTGTAGTAGATACAGCATGCGAAGTTTGGTCATCGTAGGTGATCATTTTGATGGTTGTTTCGAGGTGCGGGCCTAAACTGCAAAAGTACCCGGAATTCAATCGAACGTCCCGCGACGTTTCATCGACTGTAAATGTACATTAATGTAGACATTATGCTTTCATATTGACGGACTTGTTATAAAATATCAATATTTATCTATGTGTGAAGACGTAGCAGTCTCGTGTGATGCATACGACGAGCTGTAGATGATTTTAAACATCCTTTCCGGCATCGAGCCAGCACACCTATCGTCGGGCCACCAGTCGACGTTCCTTCGGCTGTAAATGCACATTAATGTACATATTATGCCTTCACATTGACGGAAATGTCAGACTGTATCCATACTTAGCTATGTGTGAGGCTTCGGAGTCATGCAAATTCAACAGCTGATTGTAGGATGATTTAAATGAGCGTTCTGCAAAATGTTATGCAAAACGGTGCCGCATTTTACACACGTCAAGAATACGTAAAAGACGGCACAAAGACCCGTTGCGTTAGCGCGCCCTCTGTCGAATTAGTTATTGTGGTACCTCATTCATGAATGGTGGCATCAATACACCTTTTCCGCGGAGCATGCGCATTCAAAGAAAACGCGGGTTGAGGGTCAACTCCTGAAGCGAGTACAAAGTTTTGCATTGATCCAGACGAGTGACTGAAACGTAGCCGTGTTAGCATCTTTTTTGTGTCAGGAAAACGAATATGTCACCAATAGAAACGGATCAGGATGGAGATGAAATGTCACAGATGGTAAATATATGTATTTTTCTCCTCTAGTACGAAGATAACCAGTTTATTTCATAAATCAAAGAGAGCCATAAAAATTGCCAAATCAGCAAATGCACATTCACCGGCTTCGACCGTAACGGCAACAAAGGCTGTGTAAGTTTTCATTGATATGCTATTATTACATCCGTAAGATTATATCAAGTCTATGAATATAGAAGATACATGATCTGTTTTGATATTGCAATGAGTTTAAGTTAACAAGTCCGACCAGTTAAGAAGCTGCAGTAGATTTATTTCACAATAACATAGGTTGCTTACGAGCACATGGTTCCTGCGGCTGCTGGTACAGGGATCATCGCGTTATCGTAGTAGCCAAATATATCACCAAGGCGATAATCATTCCCATGTCGATATGATCATCGATTACTGTCAACATATTTTTTCTGAACAGTATAATAATTCATCTTCCTAAAAATTGCGATGATAATGTAAATAATCATATTTAAAAGTGCGTGAATTACTCTAGACTGTACAAGGGGTTCGGAAACTTTGACCCAGATCTATCCCGCCACGTGCTTTGAGCCGACAAAACAAATATTTGTAAATCACATTTCGTGAACTGCGACATGTTAACTTTCCAATGCACCCAAAGACATCACGATTATTCCATATGTAAACGGCATTTGGTTCATATTTCTCTCATGTAAAACAATATCGATCATGTGAAAACTGCGGCGTGACTAGACGGGTCTCTACCCAATTCGTTAGTTTCTGCCACTGCCGACAGGTGGCGGGATGGTGGTTGAAAAAGGTGTATTTGAACTACATAGAGGAAGTCTGCCTATACCTAAAATATCTAGTAGTCAGTGCTAATCATGGCATATCAGTTGTTAATAACTACTGTTATATTATATGGATAACTCACATAGTCATAGGTAAGTGAATATACAATGATGTTTCATTAACATTATTCTTAGTTACTGCCATCATTTTTACATTTAATTATCGACAATTAGGCCAGTACAAGGCGGGAAGGCCCAAGGCCAAGGGCAAGCCTCAGGATTGATGCAGTCGTACTACTACTAGTCTACGTCTGTGATTAATCAGCAGGGCCGGTATTCTCGAACGACTTACAAATTTCTAAGCCCCATTTTTTCGTAACAATGGCGTAGAAACTTCTGCAAGTTACGATTTTTCGTAAATGCTATTCTCGAAACAGTTATGATGAGAATATTCGTAAATATGGCGTATTTTTCACCGTAACTCACAAAATCGAGATAGGTCCCGTAACTTTTTCGTAAGTGACAAGTGTTGACATGTATATGTGTGTGTCCATTTTATTGGCCGTTGTAACTTAATAAATACCGTCTTTGAAAGCAGATTCCGCATAGATCCATTGCGCCAATGCAAAAAGCCACAATAAAAATATCAATAATCGGGATCAGCCATTAAGCAGGACTGATCAGTAAGTCGCCGCACTTTTTTTCAGACACAGTGCTCATTAGAGAGTTATTATTTATGTAGGCACGCTTAACTACACAAAAAGTACACATGAACCTTTCCATTTTATAATACCACTGTATTGCACCCATGAATGCAATGGCATGGACATCTACATAATTTATCCTACAAGATAATTACACTACTTTCTTATAAAAGAAATTCAAACATCCAGAATTTATGAATAACAAATAAATATTATTACACGATATGAACATTTCCAGTACGTTAAAGGATTAGCTTTCACATCTTACATCTGTGGTGTTTTATTTAGCGAGGAGGTATACACATATAAATGGTATTCGATCAGTACTACTAGCCCATTTAGAGTGTGCGAATATTGTGTCAAAACGTCTTTATTTATTGCATATTTTCTTAAAACATAATTTATCAATCAATATCAGTACTGTAGTTATGCAACTACACCTACTTTTGTGTCAACAAAATGAGTATGATGTATGATGTGGTGATGTGCAATTATTCATTTGAAGGTCCCTTACAAAAAGTCAGTGGTATACCACTGATTACCATTGAATACCAATCAGTATCATTCAGTACCATTGAACCATTCAATGATATTTTTGGATTCAGTGGTACTCTCAATGGTAATTTAAAATACCATTCAATACTACTGAACGGTACAAGGAATCCAAGATATCATTAAAAAACATTCAGATACCTTTCAATTACCCTTGGCCATAATTACCCCTAGTACCATTCAATGGTATTTAAATGGTATTTTTTGTAAAGGCTGCCAGTAATCGCATTTATTTTCTCTTGAAAACAACTGACAGTGACACAAATATATTATTTATTTTAACCTTATATTTTACAGATCAGCACATGTAATTCTGGTCAATATAAAGATGATTATTAACTTACTGCTGCTTCCAGTAGATTCATAGAATACCACGTAAGATGTATGTAAAATTTTACGTATGATTTATGTGCATCCTATAAATCCTTATCTTTTTTAATAAGTACCATTATTATCATTTTATAAAAATTATGGACATAAAGAACACTGAAATATTATAATAATTCCATGTTATCAGAAAACAAATAACACCACTGATATGAATATACACACTAAATCAATATAGTATTCCTATGCACACTAATACAATATAGATGTAGTATTTCTAGTGTTCATAGCATGTTCAGGTTTCAGTGTATTTCCAAAAACATTGCACTGGGACGAAATGTGCCACATTCACAGATAACATTGCAGGCAATGGAGAACCAAGTGGATGTAATAACATGTTGATGTCATTGCTGCACAACCCCATGGTGCAGCACACATTGTGCATTAATAGAAGAACTGTTGTTGAAACTTCCTAATGACCTGTAGCTAAACTGTCATCTTGGTGCTGCAGCAAGTTCAGTTATAATCTGCATATTTCAAAATGCAAGATGCAGCCGTCATTCTCATCCATTGTCTCTTTGAAAATATACATATGTGATTTATATAACACATCATCAACAAATTATATTTTACCTCTTAATCAATACAAGGAAAAACAAATAACAAGTTTTTTAAATTATATTTCAGCTGAGAAACAATCTTATTGTTTACACACGCAGTGATGTTTTAAGATACATATACTAATTGATGAGACTTGGGGTAGATAGATACTACCTACCCCACAGAGGGTAGTAGAACTTTATGAATAATTTAAACCATATGAATAAGGTAACATATTTTCATCAATCAAGCTCAGAGGCAAATACAGACAATACATTACATCCATATACAAACTGTGTATGGTATGCAATATTCAAGTTGTAAACAGATGCAACATATAATAACTTGTTTATGCTTACATTTTGGGTAAAGACAATTTTCAGATGTTTTAAATGGTCACTCTTTAGTAATTATTTATAAGATAACATTTTCTTTATTGCTATGCCATCAATATGTAAACTGAGTTGTAAGCAGCATGGTGATAAAAGGTACACGTATTAATACAAGGCATTATGATGTTTGATTATATATCAATACTGCACTAATAAATAAGTAGGATGGTGTCGGTGAAGTGATGTGTCAAATTATGAACAATAACAACCTACAGTAACTCACCTCTTGTTCTTACCAGTTTCCAGCCTGACTGTGTCATCTTAGTTGTTTGATAGATTGTGCTGGGCTGTGTTCTGTCAACAAACAGTGGTCCCTTTCTACACTGTCAGCAACCAGTGGACCCATGTTACACTTACAACAACCAGTGGACCCATGTTATACTGTCAACAACCAGTGGACCCATGTTACACTGTCAACAACCGTTGGATTCATGTTATGTTGTCAATAACCGGTGGACCCATGTTATACTGTCAACAACCAGTGGACCTATGTTACACTGTCAGCAACCAGTGGATTCATGTTTTATTGTCAATAACCAGGGGACCTATGTGACACTGTCAACAACCAGTGGACCCTTGTTATACTGTCAACGACCTGGGCCCGAGGTTATAAAACTGTACTCAGTACTCCGTACTCAAATTCCATGCTCAAGCCTCGCTTTCACACCGTGCTCATACTCAAAGTAGGTCACCAAACTTTCTGAATACTGAGTCGTACTCAGACTTGAGCACGAAACGTCCAAGTCCTGAGTATGCTCAACACCGTACTCAGGCAAACAAAGATGGCTGTCAACTATCAACAATCAGTGGACCCATGTTATACTTTCAACGACCTGGACTCATGTTATACTGTCAACAACCAGTGGACCCATGTTATACTGTCAACAACCAGTGGTCCCTTGCAACACTCTGAACAACCAGTGGTCCCACGTTACACTGTCAACAACCAGTTGTCCCATGTTACACTGTCAATAACCATTGGTCACATGTTACACTGTCAACAAACAGTGGTCCCTTTCTACACTGTCAGCAACCAGTGGACCTATGTTACACTTTCAACAACCAGTGGACCCATGTTACACTTTCAACAACCAGTGGACCCATGTTATACTGTCAACAACCAGTGGACCCATATTATACTGTCAACAACCAGTGGACCCATATTATACTGTCAACAACCAGTGGACCCATGTTATACTGTCAAGAACCAGTGGACCCATGTTACACTGTCAACAACCAGTGGTCCCATGTTATATTGTCAACAACCAGTGGACCCATGTTACACTGTCAACAACCAGTGGACCCATGTTATATTGTCAACAACCAGTGGACCCATATTATACTGTCAACAACCAGTGGACCCATTTATACTGTCAACAACCAGTGGACCCATGTTACACTGTCAACAACCAGTGGTCCCATGTTACACTGTCAACAACCAGTGGACCCATGTTACACTGTCAACAACCAGTGGTCCCATGTTACACTGTCAACAACCAGTGGACCCATGTTACACTGTCAACAACCAGTGGACCCATGTTATACTGTCAACAACCAGTGGACCCATGTTACTATGTCAACAACCAGTGGACCCATGTTACACTGTCAACAACCAGTGGCCCATGTTATACTGTCAACAACCAGTGGACCCATGTTACACTGTCAACAACCAGTGGACCCATGTTATACTGTCAACAACCAGTGGACCCATGTTATATTGTCAACAACCAGTGGACCCATGTTATACTGTCAACAACCAGTGGTCCCATGTTATACTGTCAACAACCAGTGGACCCATGTTACACTGTCAACAACCAGTGGTCCCATGCTACACTGTCAACAACCAGTGGACCCATGTTATACTGTCAACAACCAGTGGACCCATGTTACACTGTCAACAACCAGTGGACCCATGTTACACTGTCAACAACCTGTGGTCCCTTGCTACACTGTCAACAACCAGTGGATCCCATGTTACACTGTCAACAACCAGTGGACCCATGTTATACTGTCAACAACCAGTGGACCCATGTTACACTGTCAACAACCAGTGGACCCATGTTACACTGTCAACAACCAGTGGTCCCATGTTACACTGTCAACACCAGTGGATCCCATGTTACACTGTAACAACCATGTGATCCCTGTACACTGTCAACAACCAGTGGTCCCATGTTACACTGTCAACAACCAGTGGACCCATGTTACACTGTCAACAACCAGTGGACCCTTGTTACACTGTCAACAACCAGTGGACCCATGTTACACTGTCAACAACCAGTGGTCCCTTGCTACACTGTCAACAACCAGTGGACCCATGTTACACTGTCAACAACCCGTGGACCCATGTTATATTGTCGACAACCGGGTGGCCCCTTTGCTATACTGTCAACAACCAATGGACCCATGTTATACTTTCAGCGACCAGTGGGCCCATGTTATACTGTCAAAAACCCTTGTGGTCCCATGTTATACTGTCAACAACCAGAGGACCCATGTTACACTGTCAACAACCAGTGGACCTATGTTATGCTGTCGACAACCAGTGGTCCTTTGTTACACTGTTAACAACCAGTGGACCCATGTTACGTTGTCAACAACCAGTGGTCCCATGTTATACTGTCAACAACTTAGTGGTCCCATGTTACGCTGTCAACTACCAGTGGACCCATGTTATATTGTCAACAACCAATGGGCCCATGCTATACTGTCGACAACCTGTGGTCCCATGTTATACTGTCAACAACCAGTGGACCCATGTTACGCTGTCAACAACCAGTGGTCCCTTGCTAACACTGTCAACAACCAGTGGACCCATGTTACACTGTCAACAACCAGTGGACCCTTGCTACACTGTCAACAACCAGTGGACCCTTGTTACATTGTCAACAACCTGGGCCCGAGGTTATAAAACCGTACTCAGTACTCCGTGCTCAAATTCGCTTTCACACCTGTGCTCATACTCAAAGTAGGTCACCAAACTTTCTGAGTACGGTATCGTACTCAGACTTGAGCACGAAACGTCCAAATCCTGAGTATGCTCAAGGACGCGTACTCAGACAAACAAAGATGGCAGCTCACGTAGAAATTGGTCAATTTCGTTGTCCAAGTTCGTCGTTTTTGACAAGATGTCCAATCCAATTTCAGCATCCGAGTTGCTTATGAGGTGTTGTCAATCCATTTGAAGAGGTGGTGTAACAAGAATGATTTGATAGACACTGTCTGTATTGTTCCTAAAACGGCAGTGTTTTCTGAACATTTGCAAACTTAAGCGGCACTGGACGACACTATGATACAGTGTTGCAATAATTATGTTTTGGTGGCAGGTTTTTCAGTGATGGGACCATTGGTTTACTGCTTGGCGACACAAGCTCATGGCCAATTCAACAGCAATTGCCAGACGAAATTTCCCCAAAACCGTGTGTTGTCTATTGTAAATAATTTTAACTTACTTTGGAGCATAATATCGAAGTTGAGCACGATATTTGATCCGTCAGCTATGGACCTTGTTCACGTACTGGTGTCACGGTGTTGCCTCAGATTTCGGCGAGATAATTTGGTTACAAGTAGATGGCAGACAGATGGTATCCCTGGTCTCTGTTCATGGTAAGGGGCTCTCTGTTTAATATATATAGCCTCCTTAACTTTCCTCTTGTGCCAGTTGGATTACACGTTAGTATTTCTGTGTTCTTCATGGACACTGAGTGTCCAGTGGCCCAGCAATGATCTCCTACTCCTGTTGGTTTATCCAGGTTTGTGTGTTCTTTGAATCTCTGGCTGAGTGTTCTCTTGGTTTCACCTATGTAAGTGTGGCTGCTGTCGATGTCACACGTGATGTTATAGATGGTTTCACACATGTGCTCTTTAGGTGTTTTTTCTTTAGGGTGTATTACCATCGAGCGGAGGGTGTTCGCCGGTTTGTGGTACATGTGTATGTTGTGTGACATATAAATCCGGCCAGGCTGTTCTGATAGTCCTACCACGTATGGTAGTCCCAGCATAGGTCTTCGTGGGTTGTTGTTTGTATTAGGTGGTCTATTTGCACTGGATGGTGGAGGTGCAAGTGCTCACTCTGGGTATCCGTTGGCTCTCAGGGCCTTGTGGACGTGTGCCAGTTCTGATTTCCTGTCTTCAGCTGTGGTGACATACTGCTGTGCCCTGTTGGTGAGGGTGCGTACAACTGAACATTTGTGGGTTAGAGGGTGATGTGACTTGAAGTTGAGGTACTGGTCCGTGTGTGTCGACTTCCTGTAAATGGTTATCTTCGTGGATCCATCATTCAGAATATGGGTGCATAGATCCAGGAAGGGAAGTTTGCAGTCTTTCTCTGGTTCGATTGTGAATTTTATGTGTGGATCAATGCTGTTTATGTGTTCAGTGAACTCTTGGACGAGTAATGAAGTACAGTTGCGGACATTTCGCCATGCTGATGGGACATTATGTACTATTCTGACCTTCTCGAAATAAACAAGAACAACATAAACGAAGGACAATTTTAAATGCTCTAGTTATTAAAAAGAATAAGAATGTAAATATTATTATACTCCTCTTAAACAGAAAAAACAAAGTCAGTGACAGAAAGAATATTGCAAATGTTTTAATTAATTTCAAATATAGGTCAAAAACAAGCCAAATAAATCCGAAATGCCCCAATAATTTTAACCATTACATGAATGAAAGGATAGAAGGGTCCATAAACCTGTTACTGTTAAGATATTTTGGCCTTAATAAACATTGCTAAATGTAAAAAGATCATGATGGTATTGATGTTTGCCTTATTAACATGATAATGCCATATGTCAATATTCTAAAATATCTTAAACACATATTCAACAAACAATTACAAAATGAAGATTTTTCGGGTAATGTGAAAATTGTACAGGTAATCTCCATATTAAAAAAATGTATGATGCATAAAAATTCTCTGTAACTACTAGCCAGAGTCTGTTTTACCTCAATTCTCGAAAATACTAGCAAGTATATTCATAGTAGATTAATGTATTTCTTGAATGTTAAAACCTGTACAATGGGTAGTATGGATTTAGAAAAGAAACACTCAACTATAATAGCAATATTAGAAATGGTTGAAGGATTAAAAACAGCAATGAATAACTCATGATCCACAATAGCAGGTTTTACATATATAAAAAATAAGGCATTTTACACTGTTGACAATGGCATTTTGTTAAAGAAATTAGAACATCATGCATTAGAATTGTAGTATAAACTTGGTTAACACCATAAAACAGTATGTATCTATGAATGACACAAATTTAACTTACCAAAATATAACATGTGGTGTATCACAAGGTTCCATACTTGGTCCAATTTTATTTAGCCTATATTTTATGACATGTGTAAAGTATCAACTGTTATGACACGTATAATATTTGCTGATGGCACCAATCTCACAATTTGCATTAATGAAAATAATATTGAAACCTTTTATACTACAGATTGTACTGTCAGTTAGGTTGGAATGATCATTATAAGAAGATCAAAAGTAAAATGGCTAATAATGTGTTCATTATGAATAGAGTCAACCATTTATAAAATATTCATGTATTATATACTCTGTACTCATCATGCCTAAAATTTGCTTAATTACTGCTATGAAGTGTGGGGAAATACACATGAGAACAAGATACCACCGTTATATATGTTACAGAAAAACCCAATAATTATATGTAAACATGAAGGGTACTTGTCACAAGCAAGACCTATCATTATTTATTTTAAAACTGTGTATACGATATGATTGATTTAAACAGTATGGTGTTTAAGTTTAAATTAACAACAATTTGCTTTCAGATCATATATGTTAAGTTACTTTGAGAGAGTGTGATAGTCACAATCATAATACATGCAACATAAATATTACTTACAAAATAAATTATAGTAGAATTAGTATTATGGGCCTTAAGGTGTGGAATCAGGTACAGTCAGACCTGTAGTATGGTTTATAAGTTAAAAAACATTTAACAAGAATTCTTATGAAAATAGGAAAGGTAGTAATAACAATGATCAATCTGTTTATTACTATTAATATAAAGTATAGGATGATGTATTACCGTATCAAAAAACATAGCAAAATGTGTGTGATTTTCTAGTCAACATTGTGTTTATGTAATACAAGAAATTTGTTTAGAAACCTTACACTGACAATAACCAGTTGTCCGATGTTACACTGTCAACAACCTGTGGTCCCATGTTACACTGTCGACAACCAGTGGACCCATATTATACTTTCAACAACCAGTGGACCCATGTTACACTGTCGACAACCAGTGGTCCCATGTTACACTGTCAACAACCTGTGGTCCCTTGCTACACTGTCGACAACCAGAGGTCCCATGTTACACTATGAACAACCAGTTGTCCCATGTTACACTGTCAACAACCAGTGGACCCATGCTACACTGTCAACAACCAGTGGACCTATGTTACACTGCCAACAACCAGTGGTCCCATGTTACACTGTCAACAACCAGTGGTCCCATGTTACACTGTCAACAACCAGTGGACACATGTTATATTGTCAACAACCAGTGGACCCTTGTTACACTGTCAACGACCAGTGGACCCATGTTATACTGTCAACAACCAGTGGACCTATGTTACACTATCAACAACCAGTGGTCCCATGTTACACTGTCAATAACCAGTGGTCCCTTGCTACACTGTCAACAACCACTGGTCCCTTGCTACACTGTCAACAACTAGTGATCCCTTCCTACACTGTCAATGACCAGTGGACCCATGTTATACTGTCAACAACTTGTGGTCCCATGATATACTGTCAACTACCAGTGGAATTATGTTATACTGTCAACAACCAGTGGACCTATGTTACACTGTCCATAACCAGTGGTCCCTTGCTACACTCTCAACAACCAGAGATCCCTTCCTATACTGCCAACAACCAGTGGACACATGTCACACTGTCAACAACCAGTGGACCCATGTTATACTGTCAACAACTTGTGGTCCCATGTTATACTGTCAACTACCAGTGGAACCATATTATACTGTCATCAACCAGTGGACCCATGTTTTACTGCCAACAACTAGTGGTCCCATGTTTTACTATCAACAATCAATGGATCCATGTTATACTGTCAACAACCAGTGGACCCATGTTATACTGTCAACAACCAGTGGTCCCATTTTTTACTGTCAACAACCAGTTTCCCATGTTACACTGCCAACAACCAGTGGATCCATGTTACACTGTCAACAACCAGTGGACCCATGTTGTATTGTAAACAACCAGTGGACCCTTGTTATACTTTCAATGACCAGTGGACCCATGCTACACTGTCAACAATAAGTGGTCCCATGTTACACTGTCAACCACCAGTTATCCCATGCTACACTGTCAACAACCAATTGTCCCATGTTACACTGTCAACAACCAGTGGTCCCATGTTACACTGTCAACAATAAGTGGTCCCTTGCTACACTGTAAACAACCAGTGGTTCCTTGCTACACTGTCAACAACCAGTGGTCCCGTGTTACACTATCAACAATTTGTGGTCCCATGTTAAACTGTCAACTACCAGTGGACCCATGTTATATACTGTCGACACCCTGGGGTCCCTTGCTACACTGTCAACAACCAGTGGACCCATGTTACACTTTCAGTGACCAGTGGACCCATGTTACACTTTCAGCGACCAGTGAACCCATGTTACACTGTCGACAACCAGTGGACCCATGTTACACTGTCGACAACCAGTGGACCCATGTTACGTTGTCAACAACCAGTGGTCCTTTGCTATACTGTCAACAACCAGTGGGCCCATGTTATACTGTCGACAACCTGTCGTCCCATGTTACACTGTCAACGACCAGTGAACCCATGTTACACTGTCGACAACCAGTGGACCCATGTTACGTTGTCAACAACCAGTGGTCCTTTGCTACACTGTCAACAACCAGTGGACCCATGTTACACTGTCAACAACCAGTGGACCCATGTTACGCTGTCAACAACCAGTGGTCCCTTGCTACACTGTCAACAACCAGTGGACCCTTGTTACACTGTCAACAACCAGTGGACCCATGTTACACTGTCAACAACCCGTGGACCCATGTTATATACTGTCGACACCCTGGGGTCCCTTGCTACACTGTCAACAACCAGTAGACCCATGTTACACTTTCAGCGACCAGTGGGCCCATGCTATACTGTCAACAACTTGTGGACCCATGTTATGCTGTCAACAACCAGAGGACCCATGTTACACTGTCAACAACCAGTGGACCCATGTTATGCTGTCAGCAACCAGTGGTCCTTTGCTACACTGTTAACAACCAGTGGACCCATGTTACACTGTCAACAACCAGTGGTCCCATGTTACACTGTCAACAACCAGTGGACCCATGTTACGCTGTCAACAACCAGTGATCCCTTGCTACACTGTCAACAACCAGTGGACCCTTGTTACACTGTCAACAACCAGTGGTCCCTTGCTACACTGTCAACAACCAGTGGACCATGTTACACTGTCAACAACCAGTGGTCCCTTGCTATACTGTCAACAACCAGTGGACCCATGTTACACTGTCAACAACCAGTGATCCCTTGCTACACTGTCAACAACCAGTGGTCCCGTGTTACACTATCAACAATTTGTGGTCCCATGTTAAACTGTCAACTACCAGTGGACCCATGTTATATACTGTCGACACCCTGGGTTCCCTTGCTACACTGTCAACAACCAGTGGACCCATGTTACACTTTCAGTGACCAGTGGACCCATGTTACACTTTCAGCGACCAGTGAACCCATGTTACACTGTCGACAACCAGTGGACCCATGTTACACTGTCGACAACCAGTGGACCCATGTTACGTTGTCAACAACCAGTGGTCCTTTGCTATACTGTCAACAACCAGTGGGCCCATGTTATACTGTCGACAACCTGTCGTCCCATGTTACACTGTCAACGACCAGTGAACCCATGTTACACTGTCGACAACCAGTGGACCCATGTTACGTTGTCAACAACCAGTGGTCCCTTGCTACACTGTCAACAACCAGTGGACCCATGTTACACTGTCAACAACCAGTGGACCCATGTTATACTGTCAACAACCAGTGGACCCATGTTACACTGTCAACAACCAGTGGACCCATATTATACTGTCAACAACCGGTGGACACATATTATACTGTCAACAACCAGTGGACCCATATTATACTGTCAACAACCAGTGGACCCATGTTACACTGTCAACAACCAGTGGTCCCATGTTATATTGTCAACAACCAGTGGACCCATGTTACACTGTCAACAACCAGTGGACCCATGTTATACTGTCAACATCCAGTGGACCCATATTATACTGTCAACAACCAGTGGACCCATGTTATACTGTCAACAACCAGTGGTCCCGTGTTATATTGTCAACAACCAGTGGACCCATGTTACACTGTCAACAACCAGTGGACCCATATTATACTGTCAACAACTAGTGGACCCATATTATACTGTCAACGACCAGTGAACCCATATTATACTTTCAACAACCAGTGGACCCATGTTACACTGTCAACAACAAGTGGACCCATGTTACAATGTCAACAACCTGTGGTCCCCTGCTACACTGTCGACAACCAGTGGTCCCATGTTACACTATAAACAACCAGTTGTCCCATGTTACACTGTCAACAACCAGTGGACCCATGGTACACTGTCAACAACCAGTGGACCCATGTTACACTGCCAACAACCAGTGGTCCCACGTTACACTGTCAACAACCAGTGGACCCATGTTACACTGTAAACAATATGTGATCCCTTGCTACACTCAACAACCAGTGGTCCTTTGCTACACAGTCAACAACCAGTGGACCCATGTTATATTGTAAACAACCAGTGGACCCTAGTTACAATTTCAACGACCAGTGGACCCATGTTATTCTGTCAACAACCAGTGGACACATGTTATACTGTCAACAACCAGTGGTCCCTTGCAACACCTCAACAACCAGTGGTCCTACGTTACACTGTCAACAACCAGTTGTCCCATGTTACACTGTCAATAACCATTGGTCACATGTTACACTGTCAACACACAGTGGTCCCTTTCTACACTGTCAGCAACCAGTGGACCCATGTTATACTGTCAACAACCAGTGGACCCATGTTACACTGTCAACAACCGTTGGATTCATGTTATGTTGTCAATAACCAGTGGACCCATGTTATACTGTCAACAACCAGTGGACCCATGTTACACTGTCAGCAACCAGTGGATTCATGTTTTATTGTCAATAACCAGGGGACCCATGTGACACTGTCAACAACCAGTGGACCCTTGTTATACTGTCAACGATCTGGGCCCGAGGTTATAAAACTGTACTCAGTACTCCGTACTCAAATTCCATGCTCAAGCCTCGCTTTCACACCGTGCTCATACTCAAAGTAGGTCACCAAACCTTCTGAGTACGGAGTCGTACTCAGACTTGAGCACGAAACGTCCAAATCCTGAGTATGCTCAACGCCGTACTCAGGCAAACAAAGATGGCTCTCAACTGTCAACAACCAGTGGACCCATGTTATACTTTCAACGACCTGGACTCATGTTATACTGTCAGCAACCATTGACATCGTAGGCTACTTATGCCGACAGAAACTGAAAACCTTGAAGCCAACAAAGAAAATGTCTCGACTGAAACTCTTTGGGGATGCCAGAGTGCACAGATTAGGACATGTTTCCCTAGTACCGACAGAAACTGAAAACCTTGAAGCCAACAAAGAAAATGTCTCGACTGAAGCTCTTTGGGGATGCCAGGAGTGCACAGATTAGGACATGTTTAAAAACGCATGTCGTAACTTAGAGAAGTACGCTGACGTCGTGATGTCCTATGTTAGCTGGTGTGAGATGGGCACGGAGACAAAGACTGTTGCGTTGTATGACATCGATAAAGGAGGCGGTCAAGAAAGACAAGTTTAGATACAAAAGCAAACTTGAAGACCAATTCACTTCCACAAACACCAAAACACGGGCCAGTATCAACAGTGATGCAACATTCCCTGACCAGCTGAACACGTTTTACAGCAGACTTTAAAACTGAATAATACGCCAGTGCAGCGAGATGCCGTCGACCCCGGACAGGCGAGCCCACCCAGTCGATGGGGCGACTGAATGGAAAATTATTGAGCCGATATCGACGGCGGAGGTGGCACGGCATCTCAGGAGTTTGAAGGACGGAGCGGCCGGACCAGATCATCGGGTTCGCCATGAAGTTGAGTGCCGTGTCGCTCGATTGTCGTTTTAATATGTGGTTGATAACGGGCATATCGCCTGAAGCCTTTCGGCATGGAGTGACCGTTCTAAACCCCAAGACGCCAGAAGACGCGGAGCGTCCGCACTATCGGCCCATTGCCATGGTCCAATCTTGTGTCGGTTGTTTCATCGAATCTTGGCAGAGCGGGTTGAACGGCACTATCGAATCTGGGCGGTCAGAAGGCTTTCAGGAAGGATGATGGTATTGGTGAGAATACTTACATTCTTCGGAATGTCATTGCAGATTGGAAGGCCAGGTGCCAGTCCACCAACATCACCTTCCTGGACGTGTCTACGGCGTTCGACTCCGTGCCGAACGAATCAATATTCTTGGCCGCGGCATCGGCCTGAATTCCAGACCCGCTCGTGAGGTTTATACTGGATCTCAAACCCAGCTTCGAGTGAACGGTACACTCAGCCAGGTAATCTCTGGGAATCGTGGCGTCAGACAGGGGGACCCGCTAAGCCCGGTCATTTTCAATACGGTAATCGATTGAGCGCTCCGACATATTGATAAGGGAATCAGCGTCGGAACGAAAGGTCGTATACTACGACCAGCCGGCCATCAGAAACTGATGCGCCGAGGTCTCCGGTGTACAAGCCGAACACGTCCGATTGTCGGTTTGCGTCCTTACGTGGCGCGGGGTACCATCGTCACGTTCAGTCAGGGAATTGAAGACGCTCGGCGTCTCTAAGGCCAATTGGAGCCTTATGAGCCTCAAGACTCTCGAGGGCGGAGTTGAGTGCTATGCCCACTTTTGTAAGTCTACCGCTGGTTTTTAGGGGCTAGCATGAAGGTGAGCCACGCCGCTACCGTAGCGGCTGGTCCGAGTACTTGTTTTGGGACCGATCCCACGGAGAGACCCGCAGCTCGGGGTCTATAAACATTCACGAGCCAATTTTCGGGGGAATGATTCGAGGGGACTACACCATCTAACCAGAGCGCGCCTAAAGCCACAACAACGCCTGTATATGTTACGTGTCCATATGTTGTCGAAACTACACCATCGGCTTGTATTATCGTGATCGAGGGGAGGTGTTCTCCGTCGCCTCGACAAACTTTGACTTGAAAGGTGGCTCCTCGATAGCGATTAGCATGGTGTTAGAGGAGTCTCCTGACCGTATGTTTTATTACTAATTATTATATACTATACCATGTTTGTTGTGATTGTTATCTTTGTATTGATTCTGAGTTTTTTTCACATGGATTTAGTGTATGCATTTGGTTGAAATACTGGTGGAATAAAAAACATCATTCATTCATTCATTCATTCATTCATTCATTCACTCAGTGTATCACCTGGTAACTGAAAGTAATATACAAAATATGCGATCCCCTCCCTGGAGACGTCCTGCAGGTGAACTCGGAGGACCTTGGAACGGTCTCCGATATCGGTGTTGAATGTGACAGTAGTTGCCCTGTGTGCGGTAAAACGTACAAGGGCAAACGTGGTGTTTGTATGCACTGGCGATTGGCCCATCCGGAGTTTTATCACTTGTATCCGAGCGGGACGCCGTGGGTACGGGACATACAAATACAGGACAAACAACTACAGCACGTTGGTCTCAGGCGCCGAGGTTGTCCGACTGGTAGGAGATACTTGAATGAGGAGTTGGCAAAACTCATGTCCGGTAGGACCTCCGAGTCGATGAAGAGTCACCGCAGGGCGGAGTCCTACCGAGACCTAGTGGACATGTACAAACAAATCGGGGGTGTTCCATCGATACGCGAGGTACTGCACCAGGAGGCAGAGAAGGCCCCCGCCCCCCGAGATGAGGTTGAGGTGGAGCAGGCCTCACCTGGAGCAGCGACTCGAGTCGCTGTTCCCCCGGGCCTCACCTTACACCCAATAGTGACAATGAACGGGAACGGGACGATCAGGCCTCTGCAACCGGCGACTCGTGTCGCAGAGGCCAACCAACACGGGCCCTACCCGTCGGGAAGTGACGGGTCCGACCGGGAGGGGGCGGGTCGATCTCAACTGCTACCAACGACTCGTGTCGCAGATATCGATCCCGAATGACTTCCTTCCGGCTCGGACTGCAACGCGCTCATGGCTAAGATTACCTCACGAGACGCCTCTCGGCTATTTCCACGCTCACTCCGGCGATGGAGGTCTCGATGTCCCCCCCCCCTTTCTTACTGACCATACCTCTCTTGAGAACCAAACGAATGGCAAGGCTGGTTGCCTCTAGAGAACCAATCAGCAGAGCAGTGGTTGGACTGCCTGTCTTTGCGCGAGAGCGCAGCCGTTTGTCCGCGCCGCTAGCGGCCAATGATGTGAGCATAAGAGACCGTACAGGGGCGGAAAGCGATGGGTGCCGGTTTACATATGTCTGTTGATGGACGCGGCCTCACAGGCAGTCTTGGGACGGGTTTTGTGAACCAGTGGATGGTGTCGGGGAATGTTCTGATGTCTGGGCATAGTTTCGTAAACTGTGTCCGACTGAAGTGCAATCTCCCGTACACCAGAGCCCGGGCCGCACGTGGCCGCCCCGATAAACCGGTAGCTTGCGACGCCTGCCGGAGCCACGAGACTCGCACACATCCTGCAATCGTGTCCTCGAACGCACCAACCACGCGTGAATCGTCACGATCGTGTAAATAAGTATATCGCTGAGGTTCTGAAGAGGAAGGGCTTCTCCACGCGCTTGGAGCCCGCAATTCCCACTCCTGCCGGGATACGTTACCCAGACCTCGTGGTCTGGAAGTATGGTACGTGTGTAGTGCTTGACACGACCATTGTCTCGGATCACAAATCCCCAGACGACGCGCACGAGCGCAAGGTCGTGTAGTACGATCAGCCCGCGATATGGGCTTGGTCCGAGGTAGTATCCGGGGTCGCCGCTGACGAGGTTAAATTCTCAGCGAACTATCGGTGTCACTAAGACCAATTGGACATTTCTTAGTGTTAATACTCTGGAAGGTGGAGTCGAGTGTTAGTTCGAGCCACAACTCGACTGGTCCGAATATATATTGCGAGACCGTTCCACATTGAGTGTCTTCATCTCGGAGACATGAAACAAACTGAGACAAATTTGCATATCACATGACACCATGTTCCCGACCGCGCGGGGGTTGGGGCGGGCACGCCTATGCATTGATTTTAGGTCTATGTGACTCGGCTTTTGAGTCACGGGTTACCAGTTGCCACATTCGCTAGTCCCTGGCACGCCCCGGCGGCGTTTGGGGCAGTGGGTCTCTCGCATCTCTGATGATTAAACTGCCGCGTTGCTAAGTCTGTATTATCGGTAGCGTTAGGTCGGGCCTGCCCCGATTGTAACGCCGGCGGGTACGGGTATGATGACTAAGGCACGGCCTAGCCAAATGCCTCGTCATCCAATTAGTGACGCGCATGAATGGATTAATGATATTCCCACTGTCCCTATCTACTATCTAGCGAAACCACAGCCAAGGGAACGGGCTTGGCGGAATTAGCGGGGAAAGAAGACCCTGTTGAGCTTGACTCTAGTCTGACTCTGTGAAGAGACATGAACAGGTGTAGCATAGGTGGGAGTCGTCTGGTGCGACGCAATTGAAATACCACTACTTTTATCGTTTCTGTCCGAATCTCCCGAGAAGATTAGCGTTAGGTGGACCCTAGAGCTCTTCAGGCGCACTTCAACCTGTGGTTGTACGCCGGATACCAGCCGGCTGAATTCCGACACAGCCGAACCGTCCTCATTCCAAAGGTGGCAGTCCCCGTGGCCCCGGAGGAGTTCCGTCCAATCGCGATCTCCTCCTTTGTGTCCCGAGTATTCCATCGACTCCTGGCAGAAAGACTTTCTTAATTGTTGGAGTTCCAGTCCAGACAGAGAGCATTTATTAAGGGGGACGGTCTTGCTGACAATGTGCGCTCTCTCATCCGTGACAGATGCGAGGCGCTTAAGCCTCTGTGCCTAGCCTTCCTCGATGTGAGGAAGGCATTCGATACGGTTTCTCACGTAACTCTGCTTAAAGCAGCTAGCAGGATGGGAATACCCATGCCTTTTGTATCATATTTGCAGAATATATACACCGGGGCCACGATGTCCCTCCATGTGGAGGGGAAGTTCAGTGAGCCCCTTCCGCGAAACAGAGGTGTTAAACAGGGTGACCCTCTACCACCACTCCTGTTTAAATGTGTGATCGACTGGGCCCTGGAATCATTGGACCCAGCGATCGGCCTGTCCATAGGGCAGGCCAGTACCAAACTGAACCATCTCGCATTCGCTGATAATGTTGTACTGATTGCAGAGTCGTAAGCCGGCCTGCAAGATATGGCGTCTCATTTTGAGAGGGTCCTCTCTAAGTGCGGCCTCCTCAACGCTCAGAAATCCAACACTCTGAGGATTGCCATTAACGGCAAAATGAAGCAATGGCTGTGCGACCCCGTTCCCTTTGTAGGGATATCAGATAAGGTAGTGTACTACCGGCAATTTCCATAACCAACGCATATAAGTACCTATCTATTAGCGCCAGGGTGCGGGACTCGAAACCGGAGGAATTGCTTTCTAGCGGTTTAAACCAACTTACTAGAGCCCCGCTCAAACCGCAACAACGCCTATTTATGCTGGTCAACAACTTGCTACCTAAGATGTACCACCGCTTGGGGCTATCCAGAATACACGGTGGAGTGCTCAGACGTATGGATAAATCCATACATCGAAATGTCAAGTCTTGGCTTAAACTGCCACATGACTGTGTAAATTCATTTATTTACACATATGTAAAGGAGGGTGGGCTCGGGATCCCTTCCCTCAGAGTTACCATACCTTGCCTTAATCAACAGGTGAGTTCATCTCTGCAATGGTGCGATGCTCATCCACGTTCCGAAAGGAACTTGCGCATTGTCACGACCCACCGATTAAGGTGGGTCAAACTACTGTACATAATAAACAGACGGCTACGGCTGCGGCCGCCTGGTCTGAAAGTCTGACAATATCGGCATACGGATATGGCTTGTCGGCACACAAACAAGTGCCATACATTCACGGGTGGGTCGCCGATGGCACGCAGTTACTGAGGCACCACGGTGGCCACTACGTCCAGAGCGGCCAGAGGTAGACCCTTGTCGAGTGTCCGTTGTGACTGTTGTGGGCGGACCGAGACGTTAGGGCATGTGCTCCAGGCTTGTCCACGAACGTGGGGACCCCGGATAAAGAGACACGATGCTCTCATGGAGAAGTACCTCCTGAAAATGGGGAACCGATGATGGTCTGTAGTGCGCGCCCCTCACCGGTGATCCCGGTGAGGGGCGGATCCCCTCAGATCCCGGACGGAGTGTTGTTCAAGGATGGCACTGGTTGGGTCGTCGATGCGTCCGTTGTCGCCGACAACGCTGACCTCGACGACGCACACGAGAGCAAGTGCGCTAAGTACAACACTCCGGCTGTCCGCGACTGGTGCCAGTCGCACTGGCCTTCTGAGGGCCCATGGGATCCTTTATTCGGGGCCCTTATCTTCAATTGGCGTGGGGCCATGTCCCCTCGGTCCGCCAATATGTGCTTATGGGAATATCTAGGTCCGATCTAAAAGTACTATCGGTTTGTGTAATTGAATGGGGGTGGCGAATATATCGTCACTTCCACAGAGGCACTGCCTCGACATAAACGGCTGAGCTGGGGTCGTCACTGTGTCTCCGGCACATCCTCGTGATAAATGAGTCCATACGGTTATTTGTGTAGAATGAGTATGTTCGGATTTATGTTGTTAGGCGAGGTAGGCGAATCTGTGCATGATTGCATGTTAATTAGGGTTACTGCTTGGGAAATAAGTTTAGTTAAGTATTACTCTAATCTGTTTGCATGTATGATATAGTTTTGCATGTCTTTCGCGACTTGGTTTGATTATGTTCACCTAATGACGCATCGAATGGTTTAGCGCGCCACAAGCCAGTGGCGGTATATTACCTTATGAAGTAGAGTCGGACTGGTTTTTATTTTTGTAAGTTGACACCCGCTGTAGGGTTTCCAAGCGAACGTCGAAGTACGACTGGGCCGAGTCTACCAGTCCTCTGCTTCGTCGGCCGGATACTCTACCTTTGGCTGAAGGTAGATTGGCCTGTCTCGGGGCAGCCGTCCGGTACATAGCCTCTGGATTCCTTATACTGGCAACATGCGTCCTCGTTTGCGCCCGCGGACAGTCCTGACGTGACTGACTGAATGTTGTCGGCCGAGAACCTTTACTGTCAAGCCAGGAAGATAAGGGGACAAAGGAGATATGCCCATCATTTAAAAGAGTAAACCTCGACCCAGGGGAATCTCTTGTGTGCATTAGCTGAGGTACGATTTAGCCTTCGGGCTTACCTTATGGGACGTCTGTGGAGGCGTCCCCGGGGCGTTGGTAAGGACCGTCCCGGAAGGATCGCCACCTCGAGGTGGTCCGATCCAGTCCTTCGCGACTGTTAGTTGATGAAACACCTCAAGACAAAAAAAGCGATCGGTCGCAAGGTTCTCATGCGCCGATCAGGACGACGGACTCGTCCATCGGGCCACTAAAAAGGGTCACGCTGAGTGGGCATAACCAGCCTTCTCAGTGTATCACCTGGTTACTGAATACAATTTACATAACATGGGACCGCCCCCAGGCGGAGTCCTCCAGGTGAGCTCGGAGGACCTTGGAACGGTCTCCGATATAGGTGTCGGAAATGACGGTACTTGCCCTGTGTGCAGTAAAACGTACAAGGGCAAACGTGGTGTGGGTATGCACTGGTGATCAGCCCATCCAGAGTCTTATCACTCGTATAAATCCGAGCGGGACACCGTCGGCACGAGACAAACATATACGGGGCAAACAACCAGAGCGCGTTGTTCTCAGGGGGAAACCTCCGCACTGGCTCAATTTGAGTCACGGTTAGTGCGCCGAGGTTGCCCGACTGGTAGGCGAAACTTGAACGAGGCGATTAAGAGTCACCGCAGGGCGGAGTCATACAAACCCATGGGTGTTGTGAATGCGGTCTTGTGTTGATCGGCCTCGTCTATTTTAACCTGGTTATACGCTGATTTCAAATCGACCGTCGAGAAATACGTCGCTCCTGCTAGATGATCAAACATTTCATCTACTCGGGGAAGGGGAAATGCGTCTTTCCTAGACTTGGTATTCAACCTACGGTAATCCACACACATCCTAATCTTACCGTTCTTCTTCCGATAAATAACGATAGGACTCGCGAACTCAGACTGACTGGGTTTGATTATCCCTTTGTAGAAGAGATCCGTAATGTGTGTTTTGACTTCATCACATTGAGGCGGAGGAATACGACGGTAAGCCGCCTTACCAGGGCTTTCGTCTGTGATGTAAATGCGGTGTTTAGCCGTCTGAGCTAACCCCACGTCATCATCATCCTGTGCGAACACTTGTTGATGGCTCCTCAATGACTCAACTAGTTGATGCTGATCAGCGGACGGAATAGTACCAGTGTTTACCCTTTCCATCCATTCCTGTTCCTGAGGGTCTGTAGCCTGGGTGTTTTGATCGTACTGGTTGCTTATCCGTCTCGTATCCTGTCAATTACGTCTACCGTATACATCCTTCCAACGGAAGAACGGGAACGTAGCCATACCTCATCAGAAGTCGGATTAATGATCGTTACCTCAAAACGTCCCTCTATGGAACCTACTAGTCCAGTTTAGAGGAGTAACCCTCCCTTTAGTGTCCCGTCTAGGGGTTCTACCATAGCATTACAAGTACACCGGGAACCTGACACTAATACATTACAAGAAGACCACGCTGGTATGTTTACATTACGGTCACCTACAAGTTTCACCACTCTTCCCTCGATATCCGTTTTTTTTGGGGGTTAGCATCATGGGTCTTAATGGTAAGAAGTAGATCCCTTATGTCGTCGATGTCGCCTAAAACATTCAATCCCAATATCCCAGACGTTGGGTGGTGGTGAGTAAGCCCTGGTGGATCTTTCGCACTAAAATGCCCTTATCCTTCACAATGGTTCCCAATACATTTACATCCGCAATAAAGTATCCCACATGTGGGAATCCTAACGAGTTGGCAGCTTCGAGCCGCAACCACGAAGAGGCATCGCTTAAGCAACCAATTGACGGCTTTAAATACTCATCAAACCACCACTCCTGTATAATTGTCACCTCTGAGCCCATGTTTAACACCATGTTAGTTGGCTGATTTGCTATCTCACAAGAAATGATTGGTGTTTTCCCCACAATTGCGTCCACTAGTACACCGTCCAAGTTGTTACGCCTGTCTGCCTGACGCTCGGCAGCAGGGCTAATTAGTTTCCCAGGTAATCACGGGATGTCAACAAGGCTACCTGGCTATCCTGCGTCGCATTAGTCGCTGTGCAATCATTCGAATGACCCCTGTATTCGTGATATGTTGATTGTTCCCCCTTACGCCGCCTATCACTAGCGCGCTTCCAGCACCTCGCGGAGGTGTGACCGCTTCGGCTACAGTACTCACAATACACCGCGACGCCGCTGCGGAGCTCCGATCTGTCAGGGTTCACCAACCCCACTGGCGCCTGTTGTGATCGTAACAAAGAAACAATTTCCGACTGAGTTGTTGCAAGTAGTTCTAATTGTGCTGCGATTCGGTCCAGTGGACTAGAGTCGCCTGGGGTGTGGTGAGGCTCCTGAATTCCCCGGACACATGCATTCTGATAGGAATTACCCATCCCGTCTTCCTCGAGACGGATAGCTTCGGATCTCAAGGCACTAAAGGAAATTGCAGTTTGACTTCTTACCGATCTTTTCATTTCCCGCTTTATGTGGATATCAATCAGGTTCTCGCAGAACACTTCAATAAGCATTTCGTTCTTACTCTGCATTGCATTAGATATACCTTCCGATATTTCTAACAAGGCCCGGGAGAATTCCCTAACACTTTCCCTGTTTCTCTGCCTTCTCTCATACAACTCTCTCTTTAGTTGTGCATTACTGCGGGTTTCCCCGAATGTTGACAAAAGTAATATGAATATTTTATCTACCGAGTCCTTCTCTTCCTCGGGCACATACCTGACTTCTTCTCGGGCAGGTCCTTCAAGATATGCGATCTGGAAAGGTAACCTCTCCGCCGCTGGATCGGAAGGCAAACGATTGCGGGCGTCTTCCATCGAGTCGTGTAGTTCACAGGAACGCCCCGTAAATGCCCTGAGAGTTCGGTTTGGAGGAGCTGCTACCGTGACGTTGATTGACTGCTGGTTACGCTTCAAGATGTCCACCATCTCTTCTAGACGAGCCAGTTTTCCTCACCAGGCCTTCTCTTGCTGTCGCCATTCTTTATCGGCTCCCCTGGGAGCTTTCCTAGTCGGATCCCACTTCTGACACCACTTGTGAGCAAGTCGAACGACAGGTCTTTGTACAATCAACGCGTTTATTGAGTATGTATGCAGCTCCCAGAGGGCGGCCTGTTCTGTAATAGATAATTAAATATCGTACAATTCCAAGTACATATATATCAACATATTCATGCATTTACACTTCTTGTGCCCTCTTATACACCGTCTATTCCTGTGTTGCTCTATATATTAATATATATTATATCACTGATAACAATTAATAGCAATTAACATATACACACTCTATAATAAGTCAACACCGCACCCATTGGTGGACTCGACGCCAATTGCAGGCAAACCCTTTTCTCTGTAATTAAATAACTAATGTTGCATGTTAACGTGGTAAGATAATAAAGTAATATACAAGTCTAGTATTGACGAGTCACATGGTTGCAGCAATGCACAGTACACAACGTAACATTAGTTACACACACGATTGTCTTGCGTTACATGAGCGCAGCTTCAGAACTGGACTGCCACGCCCTATAGGCCACGCCTATCATACCAACGTATCAAGTATAATAAATATAGCAGAATGATTTAAACATATAATAACATGCTACCATATGATACCAGAACCTAATCCATACATAAAACGAATACATAAATACAAAACAACAATCTTGCCAGGCCGCTGGTGATAACGGGTTAGAATTACTGGATCCCGATTCTAGTGTTGACCAGTCGCTGGCCCAGGGCAAACTGCGCCTCAGCAGTTGTCCAGCTTGACCAGCTGGGCGTGGCATTATACCTCAGTGCCCTCTTGTGACTATAAGTATCGTATCCACCGGGGTTACATACACCCAATAGTGACGATGAACGGTAATGGGACGATCAGGCTTCTATGCAACCGGCGACTCGAGTCGCGGAGGCCGATCAACACGGGCCCTACCCGTCTGGAAGTGACGGATTCGACCGGGAGGGGGCGGGTCGATCTCAACTGCTACCAGCGGCTCGTGTCGCAGAGATCGATCCCGAATGGCTTCCTTGTGGCTCAGACCCCGAACAGGAATCAGATCCGGGAACGCAAGCGGAGTCGGAATCGGTAACAAATGGGGAAATACCGGTAACGCGGGGAACTTCCACGCCGGAGCGTGGTCGGTACCCCGCGTACCGGGAGGAATAAGGGGACGAGTATCATTGGCAAGACCCACTTATCGAAGCCGTGCTCGATCAGGCTACAAGTGCCGGAATTGACCCAGTTCTCGTCCAGGTAGCTATCGAGACTTCCCCGGACAATTCCGATAGTCTACAACGACTCATTGATGAATATCTTATGGGGTTATTCCACCCAATCGAGAAACCATGTCTCCGCGGGAGACTCGGTCACCCGCGGCGTAACGCACAGACCGCTCGAGCAAAGCGTAGAGTGGCCTATACTCGAATACAGGCACTCTACAGAGCTTCTAGGTCAAGTTGTGCGCGTACGGTCCTTAACGGTCAATGGCACACTGCAGCGCCGAGACCCGCCGTGCAGACTCAAATGGCGTTTTGGCGGCCGTTATTCGAAACGCCGTAAAAACGGGACACGCGATGTCCCCCGGAAAACGTGAGGCCCCAGTGGTCTATGGTTGATCCAATCACTGTCGGTGAGGTGACTCGTCACCTGATGAGTTTGAAGGACGGCGCTCCCGGGCCGGATAACCGAGGACGCAAAGACCTGAGGGAGCTAAGCGCCGTGTCGCTGGCTTGTCGTTTAAATCTCTGGTTGGTAAACGGTAAGGCTCCCGGAGCCTTTAGACACGGGATAACCGTGCTGATTCCCAAAACGCCCGAGGGGGCTGAACCAAGAGACTTCCGCCCTATCACAATGGGTTCGATTCTCTGCCGGTTGTATCACAAACTATTAGCAGAACGTGTGGAAAGGCACTACGTTATCAGTGGTTCCCAAAAGGCCTTCCGGAAAGGGGATGGTTTGTCGGAGAACTCGTATATTCTCCAGAATGTGATCGCTGATCGCAAGGCCAGGTGTCAGGCAACCGACGTCGCCTTTATGGAGGCATTTTACTCCGTGTCGCATGAATCAATATTCCTCGCCGCGGCTTCTTCAGGAATCCCGCAGCCCCTAGTCGAGTATATCCGCTCAGTTTATACGGGGTCGACCACGCGGTTGAGGGTCGACGGCGAATTGAGCCAGGATATATATGTGCTCACAGGAGTTAGGCTCTCCCCATTACTCTTTAACTGTGTCATCGACTGGGCCCTGGACGCCTTGGACCCAGCGATAGGATTGTCCATAGGGCATTCCAATGTAATTTTGAAACACCTCGCTTTTGCGGATGACCTGGTCCTAATTGCCGAGTCCCAAGCGGGTCTACAGGACCTGGCTGCCCACTTTGAAAGAGTCCTCTCCCGTTGCGGCCTCTAACTCAATCGAGAAAAATCCGGGCGTCGCCGGTGACCGGGTGGCCGTAGGTCGGTCATCTGATCCCCGTAGTGCGCGTCACTCTGCTGCCGGGTCATTTGGCTTCCTGCAGAGAGTCTTAGTTACTCCCCGTGCGCCGTGCCCGCCCGTTTCTGTTGCCGCGAGTCAGCCTGTTGCAAACTGATTCCCCGTAGTCGCAACTGATCCCCCGTAGTAAGTAGACGGTACCGACAAACTTCGGGTGATATAACAAAAGAACACACGTGAAACTTAAATAACTTAACACATTATATAACTTAACTAGTGAACCAAAGCAAAAATAACACCCGAGGATTCCCATTAGCATAATGCGGAATTAGGTGCGCCCTAATGATGAATAATCGCTGTTGAGGCTTCAGCGGGGCTCTTGTCAACTGGTTGAGGCCTCAATACAACAACTCCTCCGGTGTGGAGTCGCGTTCTCTTACCGACACTGTTACACCCAAGTACTTATACCCCTGGGAGATAGAAACCGAGATCGCCACGGACAACGGCTCGAGCGCGTCACATCTGTCCCTCAGCAAACATCTAAGGAGGAATACATTGTCCGCGATTCCGTCCCCCTTCACAAAAGCCCTTTGTCGGGAGTTGAACTCCAGGAGCCCCGAGAGACGACCGGCCAGGAGCCGGTGAAACACTCTCGACACGTAAGAAGATATCGCAATGGGTCTGAACTGGATTAGGACGATCCGACTGCGGCGGAACTCGGCAAGCTGGTAACCGATATACAACCAAAGGTTGAAGTGCGCTAAGAGGGCACGGGGATCCAGTTTCCGTATATCATCACGCGAGATCTTGTCTAACCCTGCTGCCCCAAGCTTGGTCTTACGCAGGGCTGCATAAATCTCATCAGCCGCAATGGTACGCACAAGGCTCCACAATACCATACCCTGGGGGCGGACAGAACGCTCATCGGCTACGGACTCCTCCCCGAATACTCGACTCCAGAAGATCACTTGGTCCTCCAGAGGAATACCCGGGGTAGCCTCATTCTCCCAGTCGCCACTCATGATCTTGCGCGAACATTCACTGCGGTTAGCCCGGTACAACTTTTGCACCCGAGCGTAATCAGCCCTCCTTCGCTTTTTCTTCCCAATGGGAGCAGCCGGGGCAGCCGCCTCGTCCCGGCCCGCCGCCTCCCGCCTTCTTGCCCTCCTTCTAGGGCCCTTCCTCGAATGGGCAGAGCCCAGCTCCAGTTCTATCCGGTTGCGATACTCCGTGTCGATTAGCACTTTGTGCTCACGGCTCAACTGGCCGGGTCGAAAGTCAAGGAACTCCAAGGAGTCCCATCCGACAAAGTAACCTTGTGTGAGTATAAGCTCTTGGCGAAGGGACTCACGCCAACTGTCGTGGTCCCTATTACTCTGTTCCTCTGCTTCGACTGTCGGATCCGGCAGCATGGTATCGCTGGGGTCCGCCGTCCTCGGAACATTACCAACGTGGCTAGCCCAGCTGAGGTCGCTAGCCACCTCACTCTCCGGACATCGGCCATGGTTTTCTCTCGCGTCACCCTCCGCTGCATCGCCGTCCTGGACGGTCTGACTGCTGTCTTCCCGCCCAGTATTACAAGGCGGAATCGGGGGGGGGACGCGTCGTTATTGTCACTTGTTTCCATCAGTGAAGCCCAGTCGTATCTCCTAAACCCTCCAGGAGGGAAGTCCACTAGGACTGAGTCCTCGCCGTCAGTGGGACCTATCTCACATCTGACGGGGGAAATCACCTCTTTACCTGTCACAGTGTCAATATCTGTCTCGGCGATCGCCCCCCTGTCGTCGTTCGTGGAAGGCGCACTTCCGGCGGGGTTTCCTCTCGCTGCGCCTCTGCGCTCCTTCTTCTTTCTCTTTCTCTTACTTCGCTCTGGGGTGCCTCCCCCCGTACCATCACCGTCCCGGTCGGTTCGATTCTCATCTTGCCTCCCGGGATTACATGGCGGAAATGAGGGGAGAACACCCCTCAAACCCTCACCCTCTCTGCCATACTCAACCACTACGCTCCTCTCGAACAACCTTCCTACCGTATCCTCACCTCTGTTTGTGGGGCCTACTCCCTTATTGGGGGGGGGGGGGTATCGCCACATTCGTACACTGGGTCGTTTAAGTTTACTTTCATCTGACTGTCACATGACAACCCTCACACGGACATCTCGTCCTCTCTTTCGCAACCTTGCTCAGGGGGAGGCCGGTCCATCTTTGGTAGGGTGGGGAGGAGATTCTCCTCCCGATTGGTGGTGGCCAGCCTTGACCTGTATTTAAGCAGGCGCCGCATGCCCTTAATCGCCTCAAGGGTTCGATCTGGGAATAATATGCTTAATCGCACATTCATATTTCTGCATCCCACCAGAGACAGCCTAGCCTCCGCGTGGGCTACCTCGTCAAGAAACTCGTTCGACCACCTAAGTTTCGGACCTTTACGATCCTTGGGCGAAGGGGTGGTCCATTTTCTCTCACTATTCGCCACACTATGGTCTATTGTCGGTGACTCGAGAGGGTCGGCTGGCGGGGCCTCTTTGTTCATACTGTCCAGTTTGGACCTCAGGGCCAGATAAGCGCCCTGCTTTCTCAAGCCTTTGATATAATCCATTGACCTGTGTGGGAATACCCTACACAGGTCTGCATTTACTCGTATGCGTGTTGTTAATCCTTTTGCTTTACCCGCCTCTACCAACCGAAGCTCCTCCCGAGCCACCAAAACACACTCTTCATGAGACCACCCCTGCCTCACCACTCGCGGGATGTTCTTAGCATGGTAATATTCTGGGTGTGACTGTCGCTGGTGTTGGGACAGACTCCTAGAAGTCTGAAATTCCCTCCCACATTCTCTACAGGTCTGTACCACTCTGTCGTGACTAATACTAATACTACCTTCTTGTGTTCCAACAGGGGTGCTCGAGGGGGCAGCGGCCCCCTCGTCTACATTTCTCTCTCGAGAGAGATCATTTCACGCGTGCGCACGTTACAACACCGCTGGTAGTACCGCCCAACGGCGAGGGGCAGAACGTTTAGCTATTACGACTAGTGCCCGGGTTGGACCGCGAGGAGGTAGTTCTGCCATTCCCAACCCAAGAGAGTCATAGTTACTCCCGCCGTTTACCCGCGCTTATTTGAATTTCTTCACTTTGACATTCAGAGCACTGGGCAGAAATCGCATTGCGTCAACACCAGGCTGCGGCCATCGCAATGCTTTGTTTTAATTAGACAGTCGGATTCCCCTGGTCCGTACCAGTTCTAAGTCGGCTGTTAGACGCCGGCCGAAGCGACGAGCGCCGCGAGGACGCCGCCGCGCAGCTGAGGCAGTCCACGGACAGGTCCCGGCGACGGTCCGAGCTCGGCCTTTCGGCCTCGCCCAGCCCCTGCCGGTTCCCCGGACCGCTTCGTACCCCAGCCCGACCGACCCAGCCCTTAGAGCCAATTCTTGTCCCGAAGTTACGAATCTAATTTGCCGGCTTCCCTTACCTACATTATTCCAGTGACTAGAGACTGTTCACCTTGGAGACCTGCTGCGGATATGGGTACGGCCCGGCACGAAAATCACACCGTCTCGTGAGGATTTTCAAGGGCCGACGAGAGCGCACCGGACACCGCGGGAGGCGCGGTGCTTTACGGAAACAACGTCCATATCTCCGGCCAAACCGGTTCCAGGGAGTCCGTTCCTTACAAAGAAAAGACGTCTCCTCACTCGTTTGCGTTACCGCACTAGACAACGAGGGCCAATCTCCGTGTCCGGGTTCGGGAATATTAACCCGATTCCCTTTCGATAGATACAGGCAGATGTTGTTTTGTATGTTGTATACACGTTTCGACGACATTGGGGTCCAGCGAGGCGACCAGCCTTGTCATTCGCTTAGTCCTAAATAACGGGATGGTCAGTCTAAGAGGTGGTATGGCAAGACCTCCGTCCCGGGAATCTGCGTGAAAGAAGCCGAGAGGTGTGTCCTGAGTTAAACGGAGCCAAGATCGTACAGCGGCTCGGGTAATTTGATCGAGAAATGTTAACGACTTTTTGTGCAAGCAGCCCAGTACTGCTGTGTGATATAGACTGGGTAGCAAGTTGCTCCGCAGAATATATAGCCTCTGCTGAGGCTTGAGGGGGTCCTTGTGAGCTCTTCAACCCCTCGCTGTGAATCACGCACCGTCGATCCGCTAGTGTCCCCTGCACTCACGGAATTACCCAGGTATTTGTATCCCTCCGTAATGGTCATCGCGCGCACTACGCCGCCTCTCCCTCGGAGGAAAGCTAGGGGATTACAAACCCATTTCTGTCGTTTATCATGGACATCGAGTCGAATCGTAGTCGACTTCTCGATGGTCAGCTCCAGACCACATTTTCCCAGGGACAATTCGGGGAAATTGAACTGCGTCTGTAGACCTTAAGGAGTAGTGGCTAGTAGTACGAGATCATCAGCGAATGCCAGACAGGATAGTTTCTCCTTACCGACGCTGACACCGATTCCCTTATCAATATGAAGGAGCGCTAAATCGATTACCAAATTGAAAAGGGCCGGGTCACCCTGTCTGACGCCACGATTCACTGAGACTGCCTGGCTGAGTGCACCGTTCACTCGAAGCTGGGTTTGAGATCCCGTATAAACCGACCGAATATACCTTACGAGCGGGTCTGGTATTCCTGCCGATGCCGCAGCCAGGAATATAGATTCGTGCGACACGGAGTCGAACGCCTTGGACACGTCCAGGAAGGCGATATTGGTGGACTGACATCTTGCCTTCCGGTCGGCAGTTACATTCCGAAGAATGTATGTGTTTTCAACTAGTCCATCTCCCTTCCTGAAAGCTTTCTGACGACCACAGATGCGATAGTGCCGCTCAATCCGCTCTGCCAAGTTTCGGTGAAAAAGCCGACACAAGACCGGCCCTAAGGTAATCGGGCGGTAATGTCTCGATTCCGCGCCTTCTGGCAAGCGAGCGACTCGGCTCTCAACTTCCGTACATCACGGCGAACTCGATGGTCTGGTCCGGCCGCTCCATCTTTCAAACTCCTGAGGTGCCGTGCCACCTCCACCGTCGAAATCGGCTCAATAATGTCCCATTCAGGTGCCCCGTCAGCTGGGGGGGGGCGTCTGTCCGGGGCCGACGGCGTCTCGAGCAACGGTTTCCAAAAGGCAACCTGTTCTTGCATAGAAAGAGTGGGAGCGACTTCATGCCACTTGCCTGCGAGTACAACCTTAGCGCAGCTAGTCCTGGAGGATTTGTAGAGAGCTTGGATACGAGAGTATGCTGCTCTACGCTTCGCTCGCGAGGACTGAGCTACCTGGCGCTGCTGACTTGTTTGCACACGCCGAACATTTCTCTCGGCTGGAGGAAGCAACTCCAGGAGATCCTGATCTATGAGGTTCTGTAGTCTAACGGAGTCGCCGGGCGGCTCCTGAATAGACAGCTGGAGGAGTACCGGGTCGATGTTAGCACCCGCGGCCTGATCGAGTATGGCCTCTTTGACTGGTGCCCGCCAGTCGTACTCTCCATTGTTACGTAGTAGGGATGTTTGCATTCTAGTGGGGGTATCAATTTCACTCGTGTCGGGTAGGCGTTCAGTTTGTTCATCCCCCGGGTGGGGCCTGTGAACCTCGATCTCGGCAGCTCGCGCTGGAGACAGATTCGCCTCTTCCCGGGGCGGGTAGTGAGGCCTGGGGGGACGAGCTTCAGCACCGAGAACTGCCGGTCTCAGTAGAGGCTGTCCCAACTCATCTCCCCTGGGCTGGGCGCGAGACCTGGGTGCAATTCTACTAGCACCACGAGGTACTCTCCGCGGGGGAATTGCTGCCTCCTTGACGCCGAGACCGCCGGTGATGGGCACGTAAGATCTTACCAAATCGTTGTATGTCCGTTGCTTTCTGTGACTCTAGAATTAAGAGTCCGTCCAGCCATGAACTTAACCAAAGCCTGGTTAATATCCATACAGCCATCCCTCAGGAGTTTAAACTCCTCGTGCGCCATCAGGGCAGTCTCCTCACTTGCCCATCTGTTTTTCCGCCTATCGCGGATCGTCTCGGCGATCTCCGCGCTACCCTTAGCATGGTACGACTCCGCGTGAACGGCCCTTCAATGCAATGACAACCCTCTCTTGCCCCTGAACTGCTTACCACAGTCAGGGCATCTACCATCTGAGTTAAGAGCTTTGCTCGGGACCGATCCAAGGTCCTCCAAGATAACTGGGAGGACAATGCCAGGGGGCATTTTCTTTGTTTCATAGTTTGATGTAACCCAGTGTGTGAGTCGCCAGACCAACTTGGGCCTTTTAAGGGGCCCTATGAGCGAGTTCGTCGCTCGGGTCGACGTAAGAGAACCTTATTTCCGACCAGGATTGTTTTTCCAGGGACCTCTTCGGTTAACGGTTCCCTGTTACCGGGAAGAAATGACAGGCATACTCCTCGTGGAGTTGTGACTTCCAGGGCTGAACTTCCAAAGCCCTTCGACGTTGACTGATGAACGGGTTGCACAAGGCTTCGGCTTCCCTGCCGTGACTGGTTAGGACCATCAACTGGTTTATGACACCCCCTGTTGAGGTAAGCCCAAGGGCTGTTTCGTACCTCGCATAGTGCACACTGAGAGAAACCCCTGGCTTGGGGATGACTCCCTTTGAGTGCTGGGCACATCTCTCTTCACCCCGTTGTGTTGGGCTACACATCGGGGATCTCGGCCAACGACAGTTCAGTCAGTCTTCTAAAGACTGTCCACGGGAGCGAACGAGGACGCATGTCGCCAGTCTAAGGAAACCAGAGGCTATGTACCGGATGGCTACCCCGAGGCCTTGCCATACTGTTCCCCATCCAGGGACAGTCTTCCGGCCGTCGGTATAGAGGGTGAGGGGACTCGACCTCACCTTATACAAACGTTCGCTTAGAATCCCTACGACGGAGTAACTCTGATAAAAATGAAATCCAGTCCTGACTCTCAGAAGGCCTATTACGCCACTGGGTTGCGGCGCTTTTACCACAATGCGCGTCGCTTTTTTGTGAGTTTGCATTTTGCTAAAAAAAATTACTCACTCGAGTTAGCTATTAAATTATACAGGTGAATATAACAAATTATAATAAACAAATGTGTGCAAATAACTTAACAAATGATATAACTTAACTAGTGAACCAAAGCAAAAATAACACCTGAGGATTGCCATTAGTATAATTAGTGTTTTTCTGATGACGAGGCATTTGGGTATCCTATTCCCGTACATCTTTATTCATCGCCCCGTAGCCCGGGTTATGATCGACACATTACATTCCTCACATAACATCCATTAGAATGCACCTGAGTGACTTATACGACATGATGTAATCATAGGACAACGAGAGGCCCACGATCTTCACACTACGAATGTGCGAAAAATGAGACACACGACAAGCATATAAAAATCGCTCTCACGGTGCCCTACCGACCATGCCAAAAGCACCGCAAATCAATGAGACACGGCGGCGCGCCACGTACCGACCCCGCCGGGTCGGGTTCCGAAGAAAAATGCTGGCATCGTGTATGTTTATAGACCCCGAGCTGCGGGTCTCTCCGTGGGATCGGTCCCAAAACAAGTACTCGGACCAGCAGCTGCGGGTAGCGGCGTGGCTCACCTTCATGCTAGCCCCTAAAACCAGCGGTAGACTTACAAAAGTGGGCATAACACTCGACGCCACCCTCGAGAGTCTTAAGGCTCATTAGGTTCCAATGGGCCTTAGAGACGCCGAGCGTCTTAAGTTCCCGAACTGAGCGTGGAGCTGCTACCCCCCTCCACGTAAGAACACAAGCCAACACTCGGACGTGTTCGGCTTGTACACCCGAGACCTCGGGACACCAGTTTCTGATGGCCGGCTTGTCGTAGCACACGACCTTTCGTTTAAGTGCGTCATCAGGGTCGTGATTATCGGCCACGATGGTGGTATCGATGACGACACATAAGTCTCCCCTCCAGACCACGAGGTCCGGGTATCTCACCCCTTCCGGAGTTGGGATCGCTGGCTCCACGCATGTGGTGAAGCCCAGTTTTCCCATAGTGGCGTTCAACTATTGATTCACCTTGTTGTGACGGTCGTTGCGTGGTTGATTAGTCTTAGGGCATGTCTGTAATATGTGACTCAGAGTCTCGTGACTCCGACACGCCTCACACAGATCGATCTGGGCGGCCCCGCGCGGCCCGGGCTCTGGTGTGCGACAGGTTCCCTTTGAGGCGGACGCAGTTGACGAAACCGCGCCCTGTCAACAAAGCTGTCCCCGAAACCATCCATTGGTTGACGTAGCCGTGTTAATGCTGCCCGAAAGGCCGAGTCCATCCGCAGACCTGTGAAGCCCTACCGCCTTCGCTCTTTTCACACCTGTCCCGCAATTATCGGCACACCGAACGCCGCAAATGGCGAGGACAACCGTCTTCGCTCCCTGTCGAAGATTGGCAGTCGGGAGACTGCCTGAACCACGATATTGGTGGCTAAAAAAAAACAAGAGAGAATGTACTCACTGGGGTGATATAACAAAAGAACACGTGAAACTTAAATAACTTAACAAATGATATAACTTAACTAGTGAACCAAAGCAAAAATAACACCCGAGGATTGCCATTAGTATAATTAGTGTTTTCTGATGACGAGGCATTTGGGTATCGTGTTCCTGTACATCTTTATTCATCGCCCCGTAGCCCGGGTTATGATCGACACATTACATTCCTCACATAACATCCATTAGAACGCACCTGAGTGACTTATACGACATGATGTAATCATAGGCCAACGAGAGGCCCACGATCTTCACACTACGAATGTGCGAAAAATGAGACACGACAAGCATATAAAATCGCTCTCACGGTGCCCTACCGACCATGCCAAAAGCACCGCGTAGACGCGAATCAATGAGACACGGCGGCGCGCCACGTACCGACCCCGCCGGGTCGGGTTCCGAAGAAAAAAGCGATTCCCCGGGAAAATTGGCTTCGTGTATGTTTATAGACCCCGAGCTGCGGGTCTCTCCGTGGGATCGGTCCCAAAACAAGTACTCGGACCAGCCGCGACGGTAGCGGCGTGGCTCACCTTGATACAATCCAGCGGTAGACTTACAAAAGTGGGCATAACACTCGACGCCACCCTCGAGAGTCTTAAGGCTCATTAGGTTCCAATGGGCCTTAGAGATGCCGAGCGTCTTAAGTTCCCGAACTGAGCGTGGAGCTGGTACCCCCCTGCACGTAAGAACACAAGCCGACACTCGGACGTGTTCGGCTTGTACACCGGAGACCTCGGGACACCAGTTTCTGATGGCCGGCTGGTCGTAGTACACGACCTTTCGTTCAAGTGCGTCATCACGGTCGTGATTATCGGCCACGATGGTGGTATCGATGACGACACATAAGTCTCCCCTCCAGACCACGAGGTCCGGGTATCTCACCCCTTCCGGAGTTGGGATCGCTGGCTCCCCGCGCGTGGTGAAGCCCAGTTTTCCCACGTTCAAAGATTTGTTCACCTTGTCGTGACGGTCGTTGCGTGGTTGATTAGTCCTAGGGCATGTCTGTAGTATGTGACTCAGAGTCTCGTGACTCCGACACGCGTCACATAGCACAGATCGATCTGGGCGGCCCCGCGCGGCCCGGGCTCTGGTGTGCGACAGGCCTTTGAGACGGACGCAGTTGACGAAACCGCGCCCTGTCAACAAAGCTGTCCCGAAACCATCCATTGGTTGACGTAGCCGTGTTAATGCTGCCTGAAAGGTCGAGTCCATCCGCAGACCTGTGAAGCCCTACCGCCTTCGCTCTTTTCACACCTGTCCCGTCAATTATCGGCACACCGAACGCTGCAAGTGTCGCGGACCAGCGTCTTCACTCCATGTCGAAGACTGGCTGTCGGGAGACTGCCTGGACCACGGGGTCCAGCGAGGCGGCCAACCTCGTCATTCGCTTAGTCCTAAGTAACGGGATGGTCAGTCTAAGAGGTGGTATGGCAAGACCTCCGTCCCGGGAATCTGCGTGAAAGAAGCCGAGAGGTGTGTCCTGAGGTAAAGGGAGCCAAGATCGTACAGCGGCTCGGGTAATTTGATCGAGAAATGTTAACGACTTTTTGTGCAAGCAGCCCAGTACTGCTGTGTGATATAGACTGTGTGATATAGACGCAGAATATATAGCCTCTGCTGAGGCTTGAGGGGGCCCTGGTGAGCTCTTCAACCCCTCGCTGTAAATCACGCACCGTCGATCCGATAGTGTCCCCTGCACTCACGGAATTACCCAGGTATTTGTACCCTCCGTAATGCTCATCGCGCGCACTACGCCGCCTCTCCCTCGGAGGAAGGCTAGGGGATTAAAAACCCATTTCTGTCGTTTATCATGGATATCGAGTCGAATCGTAGCCGACTTCTCGACGTTCAGCTCCAGACCACATTTTCCCAGGGCCAGTTCGATGGAAAGGAGTAGTGGCTAGTAGTACGAGATCATCAGCGAATGCCAGACAGGATAGTTTCTCCTTACCGACGCTGACACCAATTCCCTTATCAATATGACGGAGCGCTAAATCGATTACCGAATTGAAAAGGACCGGGCTCAGCGGGTCACCCTGTCTGACGCCACGATTCACTGAGATTGCCTGGCTGAGTGCACCGTTCACTCGAAGCTGGGTTTGAGATCCCGTATAAACCGACCGAATATACCTTACGAGCGGGTCTGGAATTCCTGCCGATGCCGCGGCCAGGAATATAGATTCGTGCGACACGGAGTCGAACGCCTTGGACACGTGCAGGAAGGCGATATTGGTGGACTGACATCTTGCCTTCCGGTCGGCAGTTACATTCCGAAGAATGTATGTGTTTTCAACTAGTCCATCTCCCTTCCTGAAAGCTTCCTGACGACCACAGATGGGATAGTGCCGCTCACTCCGCTCTGCCAAGTTTCGGTGAAAAAGCCGACACAAGACCGGCCCTAAGGTAATCGGGCGGTAATGTCTCGATTCCGCGCCTTCTTGCAAGCGAGCGACTCGGCTCTCAACTTCCGTACATCACGGCGAACTCGATGGTCTGGTCCGGCCGCTCCATCTTTCAAATTCCTGAGGTGCCGTGCCACCTCCACCGTCGAAATCGGCTCAATAATGTCCCATTCAGGTGCCCCGTCAGCTGGGAGGGGGGCGTCTGTCCGGGGCCGACGGCGTCTCGAGCAACGGTTTCCAAAAGGCAACCTGTTCTTGCATAGAAAGAGTGGGAGCGACTTCACGCCACTTGCCTGCGAGTACAACCTTAGCGCAGCTAGTCCTGGAGGATTTGTAGAGAGCTTGGATACGAGAGTATGCTGCTCTACGCTTCGCTCGCGAGGACTGAGCTACCTGGCGCTGCTGACTTGTTTGCACACGCCGAATATTTCTCTCGGCTGGAGGAAGCAACTCCAGGAGATCCTGATCTATGAGGTTCTGTAGTCTAACTGAATAGACAGCTGGAGGAGTACCGGGTCGATGTTAGCACCCGCGGCCTGATCGAGTATGGCCTCTTTGACTGGTGCCCGCCAGTCGTACTCTCCATTGTTACGTAGTAGGGATGTTTGCATTCTAGTGGGGGTATTAATTTCACTCGTGTCGGGTAGGCGTTCAGTTTGTTCATCCCCCGGGTGGGGCCTGTGAACCTCGATCTCGGCAGCTCGCGCTGGAGACAGATTCGCCTCTTCCGGGGCGGGTAGTGAGGCCTGGGGGGACGAGCGTCAGCACCGAGAACTGCCGGTCTCAGTAGAGGCTGTCCCAACTCATCTCCCCTGGGCTGGGCGCGAGACCTGGGTGCAATTCTACCAGCACCACGAGGTACTCTCCGCGGGGGAATTGCTGCCTCCTTGACGCCGAGACCGCCGGTGATGGGCACGTAAGATCTTACCAAATCGTTGTATGTCCGTTGCTTTCTGTGACTCTATAGAATTAAGAGTCCGTCCAACCATGAACTTAACCAAAGCCTGGTTAATATCCAAACAGCCATCCCTAAGGAGCCGACACTCCTCGTGCGCCATCAACGCAGTTTCCTCATTTGCCCAAGTACCACATACTCATCAGTCTCTCAGGTCAGGACAGTGGCCAAGTACCACATACTCATCAGTCTCTCAGGTCAGGACAGTGGCAGTCTTGCCTAAGTACCACATACTCATCAGTCTCTCAGGGCAGTCTTGCCCAAGTACCACATACTCATCAGTCTCACAGGTCAGGGCAGTGGCAGTCTTGCCCAAGTACCACATACTCATCAGTCTCTCAGGTCAGGACAGTGGCAGTCTTGCCCAAGTACCACATACTCATCAGTCTCTCAGGTCAGGGCAGTGGCAGTCTTGCCCAAGTACCACATACTCATCAGTCTCTCAGGTCAGGACAGTGGCAGTCTTGCCCAAGTGCCACATACTCATCAGTCTCTCAGGTCAGGGCAGTGGCAGTCTTGCCCAAGTGCCACATACTCATCAGTCTCTCAGGTCAGGGCAGTGGCAGTCTTGCCCAAGTACCACATACTCATCAGTCTCTCAGATCAGGGCAGTGGCAGTCTTGCCCAAGTACCACATACTCATCAGTCTGTCCGGTCATTGCCCAAGTACCACATACTCATCAGTCTCTCAGGTCAGGACAGTGGCAGTCTTGCCCAAGTACCACATACTCATCAGTCTCTCATGTCAGGGCAGTGGCAGTCTTGCCCAAGTACCACATACTCATCAGTCTCTCAGGTCAGGACAATGGCAGTCTTGCCCAAAATACCACATACTCATCAGTCTCTCAGGTCAGGACAGTGGCAGTCTTGCCCAAGTACCACATACTCATCAGTCTCTCAGGTCAGGACTGGCAGTCTTGCCCAAGTACCACATACTCATCAGTCTCTCAGGTCAGGACAGTGGCAGTCTTGCCCAAGTATCACATACTCATCAGTCTCTCAGGTCAGGACTGGCAGTCTTGCCCAAGTACCACATACTCATCAGTGTCTCAGGTCAGGACAGTGGCAGTCTTGCCCAAGTACCACATACTCATCAGTCTCTCAGGTCAGGACTGGCAGTCTTGCCCAAGTACCACATACTCATCAGTCTCTCAGGTCAAGACAGTGGCAGTCTTGCCCAAGTACCACATACTCATCAGTCTATCAGGTCAGGACAGTGGCAGTCTTGCCCAAGTACCACATACTCATCAGTCTCTCAGGTCAGGACAGTGGCAGTCTTGCCCAAGTACCACATACTCATCAGTCTCTCAGGTCAGGACAGTGGCAGTCTTGCCCAAGTACCACATACTCATCAGTCTCTCAGGTCAGGGCAGTGGCAGTCTTGCCCAAGTACCACATACTCATCAGTCTCTCAGGTCAGGACAGTGGCAGTCTTGCCCAAGTACCACATACTCATCAGTCTCTCAGGTCAGGACAGTGGCCAAGTACCACATACTCATCAGTCTCTCAGGTCAGGACAGTGGCAGTCTTGCCCAAGTACCACATACTCACCAGTCTGTCAGGACAGTGGTAGTCTTGCACAACAAGTACCACATACTCATCAGTCTGTCAGGTCAGGACAGTGGCAGTCTTGCCCAGGTACCCCATACTCATCAGTCTCTCAGGTCATGACAGTGGCAGTCTTGCCCAAGTACCACATACTCATCAGTCTCTCAGTCAGGACAGTGGCAGTCTTGCCCAAGTACCACATACTCATCAGTCTCTCACGTCAGGACAGTGGAAGTCTTGCCCAAGTACCACATACTCACCAGTCTGTCAGGACAGTGGCAGTCTTGCACAACAAGTACCACATACTCATCAGTCTGTCAGGTCAGGGCAGCAGTCTTGCCCAAGTACCACATACTCATCAGTCTCTCAGGTCAGGACAGTGGCAGTCTTGCCCAAGTACCACATACTCATCAGTCTCTCAGGTCAGGACTGGCAGTCTTGCCCAAGTACCACATACTCATCAGTCTCTCAGGTCAAGACAGTGGCAGTCTTGCCCAGCCCACATTAATTCAATAGCCTACAAGGACAGTGGCAGTCTTGCCTAAGTACCACATACTCATCAGTCTCTATCAGGACAGTGGCAGTCTTGCACAACAAGTACCACATACTCATCAGTCTCTCAGGTCAGGGAGTCTTGCCCAGGTACCCCATACTCATCAGTCTCTCAGCTGTGCAGTGGCAGCCCGCCCATACCACATACTACCAGTCTCTGGTCAGGGACAGTGAAGTTCATCATACCAACATACTCATCAGTTTCTCTAGGTCAGGGTCTACTCCAAGTGTTCACATACCATCAGTCTCTCAGGTCAGACAGTAGCAGTCTTGCCCAGCACCAGACACCACCAGCTCATCAGACAGTAGTTCTGCACAACAAGTACCACACATACCCACTGGCTCATTGGGGTCAGAATAGCAGAAATTGTCTAAATCTTCATGGCTTCATCATTCCTTCAGGTCAGACAGTGGTTCCACAAAGTACCGATACTCATCAGTCTCTTCTGTGGTCAGGCAGAAATAGGCTCTGCCCAAGGCCATACTCATCAGTCTTCCTTCATCAACACAGACAGGTAAGTCTGTGTCAAGTACCATATCACCAGTCTGTCAGACAGGCACCTGAATGCTAAGCATTGAATCATCAGGTCATTGTATTGGGGCAGTGGCAGTTTCATCAAGTACCACATCATCATTCCTTAGTCAGGCAGGGCAGTCTTGCCCAAGCACTACACACCATCAGCCCTACTGCAGTGGCAGCTTGGTCTGGTGTCCAATATACCACTGGCCCACAGGTCAGGTAAGAGCCTCATCAGGTGCCACCCACATACTCACTGCCTCAGGTCAGGACAGTAGTAAATGCTCACCACATACTCATCAGTCTCTAGGGTCAGGGCAGTGGCAGTCTTGCCCTCATGTCAGGACAGTGGCAGTCTTGCACAACAAGTACCACATACTCATCAGTCTCTCAGGTCAGGACAGTGGCCAAGTACCACATACTCATCAGTCTCTCAGGTCAGGACAGTGGCAGTCTTGCCCAAGTACCACATACTCATCAGTCTCTCAGGTCAGGACAGTGGCAGTCTTGCCCAAGTACCACATACTCATCAGTCTCTCAGGTCAGGACAGTGGCAGTCTTGCCCAAGTACCACATACTCATCAGTCTCTCAGGTCAGGACAGTGGCAGTCTTGCCCAAGTGCCACATACTCATCAGTCTCTCAGGTCAGGGCAGTGGTAGTCTTGCCCAAGTACCACATACTCATCAGTCTCTAGGGTCAGGGCAGTGGCAGTCTTGCCCAAGTACCACATACTCATCAGTCTCTCAAGTACCACATACTCATCAGGCTGTCTTGTCAGTATTATAATTTTGTTAAGAAACTCTTCCACACATATTCTTTAAGGAAAACAACCACTCTGATTGATTGTTTAATAAATATATATATATATTTATTTATAAGTTAAGTGGTGATTGTGAGTGAGTCCTGACACATGTTAGAGTAGTGTCTGTGTCACTAGAGATAGTAACGCAATGTGCTGTGTTTGCAGACTCAGTCGTCAGTGTACACGACCTCACCGTCTTTGCACAGATAACATGTTTGACAAAGAGTCGGGGAGCAACGTTGTTTGCAGTCGACCTCCAACAGGTTAGTGTTCCATCTCAGAACCACGTCTCTACTAATACCAAGTCAACAGACATCTAGTGTACACACTACCGCTATGATCCCTGCACTCCGACAATAAATTGAACTGGTTTCGATTAAAGTTGACTGTAAATAGAATAAAGTTATTACATTTTTAACTTTCAGAAGTTTTTGTACACCATTGTATTACAAATTCCCTGCCTCCCGACATGTGTCATGCTATTGTGTCAAAGCCGTGGCATAGATTTATTCATCCCATGTTCAAAACTTTGTTATGCGATGTAATATTCCTGTATGTATGTCGCTGGATGGGTGGCTCTGTGCATGTTCTGAGTAGCATTTAGTAAAGAAGTCTCAAACTTTTGTAGAAGCAGCAGTTGATTGGTGGAGACATACAGTACAGTCTGAGAATGTGCGTCGCTGTAAAACGCAAGCTACAGGTACATCATTGTTGTAATTTTAATACAACATTCATATTGTACAACATTTGCTGACAACACGCACCAAAATAATAAGGGTTGGATAGGAAAAGTAGGGTTCGCATTTAGCGGGGGCCCACTGGCTAATCCCCAAATCTTTCATAGAATGATACAGTGTTGTGTTTCATAATATACTACCAATATCATATATCCTATCCTAATTCCCCCTCCCCGACCCTAATAAACACCAACAGAGATCTGGTGTTATCCAAACACGTTGTTGGACAGCAAGACTAGTGACAAATCACCTATGCCTGGTTGGTTCTGTGTCTCGTTAATCTTAGTCAATGCTGTTTTCACCAGGAGGGATTTGTGTGCACTGATGACAAATTACAAACTAGCACTAAGCACAGCTATGACGACACGTAGCGGATTTCAATAGTCATTACAAAGATTAACTTTAGGATATGTGATTGTCAAACATATCCAACTACAGATAATTATACAGTCACTGTATATAGTCACCCAAGCTGTTGTGTGTGGGGAAGCCAGGAAGAGGTGACCTGGCAGCCCAAAATGGAGGTAGACTTGCCAGTTTCAAGCAGCTCTGATTGAGAGGAAAATTATGACACAACTCTCTGTGGAACTCTTGAAATAATCATTAGTATTTATTACTAATGAAGAAGTCTGCCACATAGGCTATAACCATGATGTTAGTGGCACATTAATTGTGTTGAATAAAGTTATCGAGTTACATTATAACTTAAACGTGCAGTTTTTGCTTGGCCCCCACTTTTTGTGTCGGGCCCCTAGATTAGTGGGGGCCCTGCTGGCCCCCACTAATTTTAGGCATAATTTTAACCCTGATTAAAGTCATACAACATCCAACCTTTATTCATGTGTGCATGATCGTCATATTTCACATGTTCTTACCTGTCTCCTGTTGCAGTTGTACCATTGGAAGAACAGGGACTTCCACGAACTCGTGGTGGGTATTGCTAGATAAGCAACATTAAAAAGTTATTACATTAACATTTTATATAATATTCCATTAAAAGTGTGCTACATATTTGTCAATTTATTAATTTTATGCTGTTCAATATAAATCCTACGGTACAGTGTGTTGAAAGTCTAATGACTGTGATTATGCTCTCGCAATGGTTCGTAGTACAGGAAGCTTTGTCATAGTTATCAAATCAACGATCACTTTTAGCAAGGATGAACTTTCTATTGGTGTCATTGGTTGTGTGTCATTGGTTGTGTGTCATTGGTTGTGTGTCATTGGTTGTGTGCCCTGGTTGTGTGTCATTGGTTGTGTGTCATTGGTTGTGTGTCATTGGTTGTGTGTCACTGGTTGTGTTTCACTGGTTGTGTTTCACTGGTTGTGTGTCATTGGTTGTGTGTCATTGGTTGTGTGTCACTGGTTGTGTGTCACTGGTTGTGTCACTGGTTGTGTGTCACTGGTTGTGTGTCACTGGTTGTGTGTCATTGGTTGTGTGTCATTGGTTGTGTGGCATTGGTTGTGTGTCATTGGTTGTGTGTCATTGGTTGTGTGTCACTGGTTGTGTCACTGGTTGTGTGTCACTGGTTGTGTGTCACTGGTTGTGTGTTCTTAAATGGCATCTCATACAGTCTTTGCCTGGCACAGCTTCCCATAGTGAGAACATAATATAACACTAAAATGTCCCTTGACTTTGAATGACTGCCATGTTTCTATACTGTTTGTACATGTGACCTGACGGAGACGTGACAGTTGTGGTGTGTTGACAGACAGACCTGAGTGTGCCGGACATACCCAAGGCCATGGCGTGGTGCAAGGACTCTCTGTGTGTAGGCTTCAAACGCGACTACTTCCTCATCCAGGTAACATTCTCATACAGGTAACTCAGTCATACAGGTAACTCAGTCATACAGGTAACTCAGTCATACAGATACCACAGTTGTACAGTTTACACTGTCATACAGCTAACACAGTCATCCAGGTAACATTGTCATCCAGGTAACATTGTCATCCAGGTAACACAGTCATACAGGTAACTCAGTCATACAGGTAACTCAGTCATACAGGTAACACAGTCATACAGGTAACTCAGTCATACAGATACCACAGTTGTACAGTTTACACTGTCATACAGCTAACACAGTCATCCAGGTAACATCACCATACAGGTAACATAGTCATACAGGTAACTCAGTCATACAGGTAACACAGTCATACAGGTAACTCAGTCATACAGATATCACAGTTGTACAGTTTACACTGTCATACAGCTAACACAGTCATCCAGGTAACATCACCATACAGGTAACATAGTCATACAGGTAACACCGTCATACAGGTAACAATGTCATACATGTAATACAGTCATACAGGTAACACAGTCTTACAGGTAACACTGTCATACAGGTAACACCGTCATACAGGTAACAATGTCATTCATGTAATACAGTCATACAGGTAACACAGTCTTACAGGTAACACAGTCATACAGGTAACACAGTCATACAGGTAACACCGTCATACAGGTAACACTGTCATACAGGTGACACAGTCACCCAGATAACACTGTCATACAGGTGACACAGTCACCCAGATAACACAGTCATACAGGTAACGCTGTTGTACAGGTAACATATTCATACAGGTAACACAATCATTCAGGTAACACAATCATACAGGTAACGCAGTCATCCAGATAACATAGTCATATATGTAACACAGTCATCCAGGTAACACAGTCATCCAGGTAACACAGTCATCCAGGTAACACAGTCATCCAGGTAACTCAGTCATCCAGGTAACACAGTCATCCAGGTAACACAGTCATCCAGGTAACTCAGTCATACAGAGACCAATACCACAGTTATACAGGTCACACTGTTATACAGGTTACACACACACACATACATGTAACACAGTCATACAGGTAACACAGTCATACAGGTAACACAGTCATGCAGGTAACACAGTCGTACAGGTAACACAGTCATGCAGGTAACAGTCACAGGTAACACACTCATGCACATGACATTTTTACCTAAGTAACACTCATCCGAGTAATAGTTACTCTTGTCATTGACAGGCTGATGCATGCGTAAGTGGCCATAAGACTGGCTAGACGATGAAATGATACAAATAATATCTCATGGAAGTTGTACAATATTATACCAACAATTGTATAAAAAATATAGCTTACTGCCCAATTTTAGCATAACTATTTGAACTTCTAGTGAACTCTAGCGTGATTATTGCAACATGATGTGTGTTCAGTTGAACTTGAACAATTTTTTTATAGGTTTATTGTTACATAATGTCATGTACATATAATAATCAGCAACAATAAAGTAATAATTACTAACTACATTATACAATGTAACAAATGGAATTAAGCAACAGTGCTTATTTTCCTTATTCATGTATTTTAACAATTTCAAAACTAATTATAATTCGTGAACACCTATACAGCAACATCGTAATAGTGCAACTAGTTAATTAAAGTAGTGAAATAGTTAATTACAAGTGTACCACAAAATTAAATACATTGATGCACATGTGAAACAAGTAAAGTTGTATTTAAATAAATGTTTAATATAATTATAGAAAAACAACGTATAATAACAGTACATTCAGAACAGAAACAACATATTACTGATTTTTCAGAAGCAGATATTTGACACTTTTATAATTTTTTTAATGTGATTGCAATGAATGTGATTATGTATGGTTGACTGTACTTCAGGTGAACTGTAGATTGTAGAACACTTTACAAAAGATGGTTGAACCTTAATTAATTGCACCATGACATATGATTGGTTGACCTTCAGGTGAACTCTGGGACACTGAAGGATCTCTTCCCTTGTGGCTCAAACATGGAGCCAATGGTCACCAGACTACAGGATGACCGGCTGGCCCTTGGGCGCGACCAGATGACCATCTTCATTGACTCGGAGGGAATGCCCACCCAGAAATACGCCCTCACGTGGAACGACATTCCATCGATCATGTGTACGAAATCATACAAATTCAAGCAGTGGTTGCTTCAGATAAATAAGCAGTTTTAAAGGGATCAGTCTCCCATGAATTATTGTTTAACCCCCACCTATAAATGCTGCAAAAAACACAAAACATTCAATGAAATTGTGTTAACGTATCAACACATTTATGTTTTACAAATTATGGTTTTTCAGATTTTGTCACAGTACAAAAATGATTGTTTTATGTGTATTTTAATTTTATGTATATTATAGAATTATTCCACAGAATATAGACTATTCCTTCATTTGCCAGACTTTTTGGGCAAAATTTTACTTGCACAGTACTAGTCATATTTATATTATTAACATATGTTGTGTCACTTAAGAAACAACGTGTTTAATTAAACTTGTCATTTTTTATCAATATACAAATTATAGAACATGTTCACCTTTTGGTATTATAACAAATACAAATAAATATATGTAATAATAATCAATAATATTGTCGTTCTATTCCATTTTAGCATATCAGCAACCGTACATTATTTCTGTACTGCCCAAGTACGTAGAGATTCGGACGATAGATCCTCGACTGTTGATCCAGAGCATCGAACTAATGAAGCCTCGACTGATCTGCCAGTGCAGGTAGGAACATGTATATGTAATTCCCAGTGTCTCCCAGAATGCTCTTGTTAGTCCACTCGGACTGTCACAGGCGAAAAGAATCCATCGTGAAAAATACCACAAATTCATCTATTCTCTATCATAAACTCTAAACTCATTTGTTCCTATTTCAATTCTATATGAATTGCATTACAAACATGAACTGGGTGTTTGTGTGGTATGACAATTAAATATGGGATATTATAGATTTTTTCATGTGTCTGTTATATTGGTTTTCGTCTGAATTCTCGAATCTCAACTGAAAGGCATGTACAGTTACCCAATTATTATGTCCTAGTTGAGTATACTGACTTTGTGCAAGAATAGGGGACACCGAGTATGGGACTTGTCTCATAGACATAGGGTGTTTACAAACTGAGCTTGACTGACAAACTTCCCAACAACAACAACAACAGCGATTGTCGAAATGAAGCATCGACTAAAGTCGCATATTCGATGTCTGAAACGGCTTGAACAGCAAACACTTTGGCCGACTTCTTCTGCAGTCAAATTATTCGGACTAACTCCAAAACTGTGGCCGTTTGAAAAAAATGTGAGAAACTCTGAAAAGTTTAATAGCAACAGAGGCCAGAAATACCCACAATGCATTGCCAATATGTTAATCCTTCAAGTTGAATGTGTTTCAAACATACCTTCCAGAGAGCGCCTCTGGAATAGGACTATAATATTTTGGGACGTGTTTAACCGACTTGAGGTGTCAGAACTCACCCGAGTTCCGACACCTCAAGTTTGGCAGACGAGGTCTAAAATGTTAAAATGCAGGATTTGTCTGGTAAATGTTTGCTATGGATTTTTGCCCTTGTTGACAGCACGACTTTGCATATGTATATATATCACTGCAAGTAGTTGTTGTGTGTTTCGCAGTGGTCAGGTGTACATTGCATCGACCAATCACGTGTGGAGACTGGCCCCGGTACCAATCACAATGCAGATCAAGGATCTGCTCCAGAACAAGGAGTTTGAATTGGCACTTCAGTTAGCAGTAAGTGCGCGCATTGTTCCAAGTTCAGTGAATGTAGTTAGGATGGCACTTCAGTTAGCAGAACATGCATGCCTTGTTGCAGGTCCTGTGAATGTAGTTGAGTAGGCACTTCAGTTAGCAGAAAGTGCGTGCATTGTTGCAAGTTCTGTGAATGTAGTTGAGTTGGCACTTCAGTTAGCAGAACGTGCATGCCTTGTTGTAGGTTCTGTGAATGTAGTTGAGTTGGCACTTCAGTTAGCAGAAAGTGCGTGGATTGTTGCAAGTTCTGTGAATGTAGTTGAGTTGGCACTTCAGTTAGCAGAACGTGCATGCCTTGTTGCAGGTTCTGTGAATGTAGTTGAGTTGGCACTTCAGTTAGCAGAAAGTGCTTGGATTGTTGCAAGTTCTGTGAATGTAGTTGAGTTGGCACTTCAGTTAGCAGAAAGTGCGTGGATTGTTGCAAGTTCTGTGAATGTAGTTGAGTTGGCACTTCAGTTAGCAGAACGTGCATGCCTTGTTGCAGGTTCTGTGAATGTAGTTGAGTTGGCACTTCAGTTAGCAGAAAGTGCATGGATTGTTGCAGGTTCTGTGAATGTAGTTGAGTTGGCACTTCAGTTAGCAGAAAGTGCATGGATTGTTGCAAGTTCTGTGAATGTAGTTGAGTTGACACTTCGGTTAGCAGACAAATGCGTGGATTGTTGCCAGCTATGTGAATGTAGTTGAGTTGGCACTTCAATTAGCAGGACATGCATGCCTTGTTGCAAGTTCTGTGAATGTAGTTGAGTTGGCACTTCAGTTAACAGAAAGTGCATGGATTGTTGCAAGTTCTGTGAATGTCTGAGTAAGAACTTAACTTAGCAATGGGGCATTGTCATAAGTTTGCAGAATGCGACTGATTTGTCACTTTGGTTTGACAGTAAGTATTGAGTGTCACTTGTACGTTCCAACACCGACTGTTGGCAGTAAATGTCACAATTAATACATTTACTAATTACCTAATATTACCAGCATTAAACAATCTTCTGTGTAACAGGTATAAATTTATGCATTTTATAACACATATCTGTTTTAATGTGCATTATCAAGTCTTCACACGTCAGTGTTCGTGGAAGCATTCAGCCACGCAGCACAAACACCATTGCATTTCTCATTCCTGTGTTGACAGAACATGACAGAGGAAGCGACAGAGGAGAAACAACGACGCATACAACACATCCGCAACCTGTTTGCCTTCGACCTCTTCCTGCAACATCGCTTCGATGAGTCACTCAAGATATTTGCTGAACTTGGGACAGGTATGTGGTCCAAACATTCAGTCACTAGAACATTAGGCTCAATCAAGAAAACATGGGTTCAAATCCTGGGCTGTTGTGTCAAGTCTTGGACTCGTTTGTTCACTGTCCGTTGTACCAGTGGAGTCAGCTGCACGAATGAGTACCTGGCTATAGACAGTGGTGGATATTTATATGTGGGTAACCTGTGTGCATTAATTGTAGCATGGCTGAATATTTCACAGAGAATTCAAGATGGTGGACAGGTCTGCCAGGGAGTAAAATGCTTTGAAGATTCCTAAATGGTTGGATACTGCATTATATCACATAAGTGTTTACGTTTTCTTCTAAAATGTGATAAGTTTGTGAAAAGAAATTTGTTTGTCCATATAATATAACTGATACAATCCATGTGTAGGTTATTCCATGATATGGCTACATAAAAAGGTAAAGGTAAGTTCTTATATAGCGCAGGATCCAATCCTCAGGATTGCTCAAAGCACTTTACACTTTACTTCCCTGGCAGACCTATTCAATCAGACACCATCTCAACTTCTCTGGGAAGCATCCATCCATATGCTACAATTAATGTGCTAAGGCTGCTCATACACATATCCACCACTGTCTATAACCAGGTACTCATTTATGCAGCTGAGTGAACTGGAGCAATGTAGAGTGAAAAAACTTGCCCAAGGTTTTAACACCGCAGCACAGGATTCGAACCTGGGTCCCCTTAGTCAAGAGTCCAATACCCCTGAGCCATTGTGCTCTACTATGTAGTGATTTTGCAGTCAGATAGTGTTTGAGATGGGTCTTAAAGCACATGATCCGTTTGTAGCTTTTTATTTTTATTGTAAAATCATATTATACGGTATAAATTATACCTATTTAGCGCCCTGACCGCCAATAAATGTTTATCGAAACAGAACTAACTTTGTAATGTTAAACGTCAAATGTTTATAAGAATCCACGCTGTCACTCAAATCGCCACAGTGACACCCACCCTTTGACCTTTACCAACTGGGAGCCGTGGACCTGGCTGGGTGTGGCGTTAACTGTGTTCACGTGATACTGCATCGCGTGACCATGCATTTCCTTCTGGGCTTTTAGCCACGCCTTACTACGGTTTCGAAACGCCTCAGTCGATGTACACAGAGTTAAAGTTCTTCTTTTTGAGTCATATTTTCAAATCTCACTGGTAAAGTAAGAAACATTGGACTGTATTTATGCTATAATAGGTATAATTTATACCGTATAACATGATTTTGCAATAAAAATAAAAAGCCACGAACGGACCATGTCGCTTTAATTTTCTGTGCAAATGTTGACAATACTGATGCATTTCCCTGTTGTCTTTCTCACAGACCCGTCACACGTGATAGGACTCTATCCCAACCTACTGCCCCAACACTTCCGCAAGCAGCTGGAGTATCCAGACAGACTACCAGACCTACAGGGGGTGGAGCTAGAGAAGGGGTTGATGGCCCTCATTGAGTACCTCACTCAGGTCGGAACAACAAGTTTCAATTTTGTTATTCATTTTATTTAATACTAATATAAATACCTGCAATCCAATATAAAATGTGGCATAAACTGAGAGGTGTGATGATAACTAATATTGACACCAGTCTGTTTTATATCTTGCTGACTATTTTGTTATTAATTTATTATGGTAAGTCAGTTTTAAAACCGTACTTATATATGCATAGTTTTGCATTGTTAGACTTTACAGACACTAACAAAAACACTGATCTCCCAAATAACGCAAAATACATACATGTGCAGAAGATAGTTTCACTGAGTATTTATAGCAATATTTGTTAAAACATAAATTTGGAAAGGTTTTAGCAATGCAAATGCTTAAACAAAATATTTGCCGCTGGTTGGATTGTGCCCTGAACAATTACCAAAAATAGTAAAATTATGCATAATTGATTTAGGTCTGACTATCGTACAAATATGTTTACCTCGCACAGCCAGAACCAAATGTGCCTTCTTCTCATGAATAATTGTCTTTTATGGAAACAAATGACAAATGACAAATGTATATCTATCAGGTATTGTTTGTTTGTGTAATACCAGGCCTGTTTTATTGCTTGTAAAGTGTCTTGATGTATAGCTTAAACTATATTTGTTACGATATTAAAACTAATCAAATTATAATAATAAATACATAAAATAATAAAGTATGTAACCACTGTATCATTTAAACAGCGTCACTCACTGAGTTTACTGTTGTTCACAGAAGCGCAATGACTTCAACAAGAACATGAGTAAAGAGGCAGTTGTATCAGCAATTGTCGAAGGAAGTAGCAACCACCCATCTAAACGACAACTCAGTCAGATCATAGACACAACACTGCTGAAGTGTTACCTGCAGGTCAGTCTGGTTGCAGGGACATGTGTGTGCACACGTGTGCATAGGTGCAACATATGTATGTGCACACGGTGCATGAGTAACACATGGCAGTACACGCAGTACATGAGCACACATATAAAAGACAGAAAGAGTAAAGATACAAGTGCAATACTAAAATAGGTGTTGTATGCAGCACACGCAGCATGAGTAACACATGTATGTGCATACGTGTGCATATAATATATGCATGTCACACGTGTGCATTGTGGGCGAATGAAAGAGACAAGGAGGAAAATACGAAAACTGTGGGTGACCATAATATTTGTGTTGATCGATTGAGATATGATATCCAAAGAAATCCAACAAACACATGTTAAACGGAAGTACATAGAAAGCAGCACAAATTCCTTCATTCTGCGAATTTAGTAATATATGTGGAAAATATGTATTGCAAGTCTCATCTAAATACTAAAAAAATGCCTCAGCTTCATAAAGTACCACTGAACGTTATAGTCGAACGTAACACATGTATGTGCATACGTGTGCATGAGTAACACATGTACGTGCACACGTGTGCATTAGTAACACATGTATGTGCACACGTGTGCATGAGTAACACATGTATGTGCACACGTGTGCATTAGTAACACATGTATGTGCACACGTGTGCATGAGTAACATATGTACGAGCACACATGTGCATGAGTAACACATGTCCGTGCACACATGTGCCTGAGTAAAGCTTTCGTTTTTTTATAAATCAACATAATTTTATTTTATTTTTTATTTTCTACATGCATACAACATACAACATACATGGGATCTCTATAATGCCTACCACATATAATATGGCACTTTTTTTTCATTCAGAAATATTTATTGATGAAATAATTCATAAAAAATGAAAGAGGAATTACATTGAGAGGATAGGAGCCATTCAAACCAAATACAGCTTGATTGTAAATATGGCGGCCAGTGGTCAATGATATCCAAGTTTTAGAAATTATTTAAAATATACCGTGGCCCCATGCTTATCAAATCATGGTCACATATCTCCTAAATGATATGTTATTAAGTTTTGGCAATAATTGTTGATTTTAGAATATAGGTATCACCAAAGTCATCATGTGTAGTCATAGCCAATGAACTGTCTCAGCACGAAACAAAAAATGAACGCCTATGTCACATGATGTATTTCATAAATATACTGAGAACATAATAATTATAACATATTTTCCTCTGAATAGAAATTATCTTATATGGATCCAATGTATTGTGTAAATGCGTAAGAATATTTTTGGTTTAAAAAACCATAACAACTTGATAAAAGTTATATACAGTTGCGTTGGAGTTATAATTGTGTAACTTATTAATTATTTATTTTAACTATTCAATTTTTTAGTTGTTTTTATCGACATGTATAATTGTATATTTAGTTTCAGGTGGTTTCATCCAAACAGCTCAAACTTGGCTTACCTTCTCTAGAATTAGGAGTCCACTACAGGTTATGCATTTACCCCTGTGGGAACTTTTACTTCCCCCACCTCAGATAGAAGGGACCACCGGCTTTTTGTGTCTCTCTTCCAAATGACACAGGCAAGTGAGTGAACGAAATTGCTCAAGTTTCGAAACGGTGGTAGGTGGGATTGAACCACCATCCCCTCAATTGACAGTCCTGCGATCTACCTCTCCCCACATCACTTCAATCAGTTGTACTGGTTATTTTCTGTTAAGCTTTTACATTATGTAACCTATAACTTTATTTAATCTTCATCAGCACATATTTGTACCATATTTACTTTTTATGTATTCGTATTGTATTTCTCACAGACCAATGACGCCTTGGTGGCGCCACTGCTGCGGCTGAAAGACAATCGCTGCCACCTGGAGGAGAGCGAGAGAGTGCTGAAAGAACGACACAAGTTTAGCGAACTTATCATATTGTATGAGAAAAAGGGACTACACCGAAAAGGTAAAGATTGGATGGTTGAGTGTTTACATGAGAGGTGTCTGTAGGTGAATGTTACATGAGAGGTGTCTGTAGGTGAATGTTACATGAGAGGTGTCTGTAGGTGAATGTTACATGAGGTGTCTGTAGGTGAATGTTGCATGAGAGGTGTCTGTAGGTAATGTTATATAGAGGTCAGGGAATGTTAATACAGAGAGGTCTGTAGTAACTGTTACAGAGGGTGTCTGTAGGGAATGTTAAGAAGAGTGTGCCTCATGTGAATGTTATATGAGAGGGTCTAGTGAAATGTTGGCATGAGAGGTGTCTGTAGGTGAATGTTACATGAGAGGTGTCTGTAGGTGAATGTTACATGAGAGGTGTCTGTAGGTGAATGTTACATGAGAGGTGTCTGTAGGTGAATGTTACATGAGAGGTGTCTGTAGGTGAATGTTACATGAGAGGTGTCTGTAGGTGACTGTTGCATGAGAGGTGTCTGTAGGTGACTGTTGCATGAGAGGTGTCTGTAGGTGAATGTTACATGAGAGGTGTCTGTGGGTGAATGTTACATGAGAGGTGTCTGTAGGTGAATGTTACATGAGAGGTGTCTGTAGGTGAATGTTACATGAGAGGTGTCTGTAGGTGAATGTTACATGAGAGTTGTCTGTAGGTGAATGTTACATGAGAGGTGTCTGTAGGTGAATGTTACATGAGAGGTGTCTGTAGGTGAATGTTACAGAGGTATTCAGGTGAATGTTTACAAGAGAGTCTGGGGTGAACACATGAGAGGTGTCTGGAGGAATACATGAGGGTACCTTTGTAGTGAATGTTAGATGGGAGGTCTAGTGAAGAAAAGAAGAGAGTGTGCCTGTAGAATGCTGCAGAGAGGTCTGTAGGTGAATGTTACATGAGAGGTGTCTGTAGGTGAATGTTACATGAGAGGTGTCTGTAGGTGAATGTTGCATGAGAGGTGTCTGTAGGTGAATGTTACATGAGAGGTGTCTGTAGGTGAATGTTGCATGAGAGGTGTCTGTAGGTGAATGTTACATGAGAGGTGTCTGCAGGTGAATGTTACATGAGGTGTCTGTAGGTGAATGCTAAGGAGAGGGGTTCTAGAGGAAGGTTACATGAGAGGTGTTCAGTGAATGTTACAGATGAGAGTGTCTGTAGGTGAAATGTTGCATGAGGGTGGGCAGGTGAATTGTTACATGAGAGGGCCTGTAGGTGACTGTTGCATGAGAGGTGTCTGTGGGTGAATGTTACATGAGAGTTGTCTGCAGGTGAATGTTACATGAGAGTTGTCTGTAGGTGAATGTTACATGAGAGTTGTCTGTAGGTGAATGTTACATGAGAGTTGTCGGTAGGTGAATGTTACATGAGAATGAGAGGTGTCTGTAGGTGAATGCCTAAAGTAGACAAGTCTTAAAGTCATAAAATACTCCAACTAAATTGCGTATAATAGATAAAAGTGATTGGCTTAGTGGGAGAGCTCATATTTTGCGGTGGCCATGTTATTCATATGTTCAAACAATTATTTCAACTTGTGAAAAAGTTCAACACGTGGGAAGAATGATTAAACAATGCAAATTTCATATGACACAACTAATATCAATAGTGGAAGAACACAATCATTTGCTGATGAAGTCTGTCAAAAACTATCGACATGAGTCAGACTGTTTGAAGAATGTCTGTATTCACTGCAGTGTCAGTAGTTATCAAGCAGACTGGTTCTGTGCTACAGAGCAGACTGTTAGACGTAGACAGTAGACAGTGGCTGTAGGTGATCTGTGTTGTCAGCCCTGGACCTGTTGCTGCGGGAGTCCCAGAAGGTGCACTCCCCTCTGAAGGGACACGACACCACGGTGCAGTACCTGCAGCGACTGGGTGAGACACTACATCTTGGTGACGTCCTGTCATTGTCATACATTTTATGTGATACTGCTGCAGATTCTGGGTTGTTTGTGGCATACTAAACGTTAGTCACACTTTCTAGAATGAATTGATTGAACTATATTACTAATCATTCCTTATACAGTCGCACCTCGGTATAACGTGGTAGTTGGGGTCCACGAAATGGAACCGCGTTATAAATGAGGCGCGTTATACATTAAATTCCGCCAGGGGCACCACCACCACCCCCCAAAATGCCACAACAGCAGCCGAAACCAATGTGCTGGTTGCGTGGTCTATGCGTGATTTATAAAACTAATTTACATTGACAATCAACGTAAATGTGTATTATGTTAAAATATTATGAGTAAAACTTGCGAATGGTGTACAATTTTGACATAAATTCAGAGCCAACGTGCCTCATCTGGCAATGCGAACTGTGGCGGAGCGATAACACAGTACTGCTGTCGTGTTGAAAACGCTGCTTGCCCCAGTCAAAACAACGTCTGATTTAGTGCATTTCCTGCTAATAATTCTGAGTAACAGACAGGCCCAGTTGCTTTATTGTCAATAGCCATGCCAGACTCAATCAGACTTATTGTCATAACTGCACTGCACGTGGACCAGACGTGGTTCAAATAATGTTGTGTATATTTGCACGCATAGCCGCTCCATGATGGAGGCAAACTGTAGCACTATTTGAAGTTTGGGTAATTTTGTCCACTCCAAGTTGCTTTAGGTCTGTTGGCTGTAGAGAGCGGATGCATTCAACCGCTGGATCTGTTAAAACAAACAATGTTTGCAGTG